>JAVSIQ010000048.1:0-221260 GCA_038502775.1 Hippodamia convergens | reverse complement strand
TTCAATCGTAGAAGTTATCGAGATTTATTATCAAGGCTCTTCAATCCAGAATCTAGAGTATAGGAAGTCATCAGGCTGTGGTTTGATGAGGAGTCCATAACTTTTTTTCCCATTTTGTCGATTTTTTTTTTTGTGTAAAGATTTGTATTCACAATATAATTATGTATTTAAAATGAATAATCTACTGGAACTGCGAAATCTATGAAAAATGGGCAAACGTAGGATTTAGATGAGAGCAAGGAAATTAAGATTTCTCTCATTCGAGATTTTTTGGCGAAAAACATCAAATCTTGAAGCCACTCTTTATGACTCCGAACCTTCGGACTCTGGAAATGAGCTGATGGTTTATTGAGGACAAAAGAGCTTAAAAAAATATAAGATTATATTATGTGTACATTGAATAAATCGTTCAATAAGTAAAAATTGGTGTTCAATCCTACAATCCTAAAATATTGGATAAGTAAGGGTGTTTTTTTTATGAAGTCATTCTCAAAGTATTCGCAGCAAAAAGGGTTTCAATAACGAAACAAGGAAAATTGTAAAAAAAACAAACAAAATTAGTGAACATTAAAGCCCATGCAGACTAAATTATTTTCTGGCAAACATCTATCAAACATTCTGACAGATTGACTTTGATTTCAGAACCTGTTGAACTGGACCTCCTTTGTCGTTAGCAACTTTAGATTTTACAATCTAAAGGTTTCGAAAATTTCATAAAAGGTCAAATGGTTTGACTACTTAATTCTTCATTAAGTATCAAAATCTCCTCAAGATCCTGGATTTTTTAAAACTTTCAACCTGAAAGGTTTCAAAATGAGAATATTCTTTTTCTAGTTTTGTGTCAAATTCGTTTATTGTCCCACATCTCTCAAAACAAAATCGTGCGAGAATATTTCATTTCAATACAGCTTTCATGGTGATATTTATTGATTACATGCGTTGGGCTCCTGCCACGGATTTATCCAATATCTGTCAAATTCATGAGAGAGAAAACATTTCTGTCAATCAATATGTTTCAATGTAAAAATTATAAAACGATAGAAAAAGTCACGGAATTCTGAACGTCGTACCGAATACTGAGGGATGTTTCATTAAGGAGGTGCCTTCTTTGAATGAACAATTACGAAACTGCAGACTGCAGATCATTTAAGAATTTTCTTACTCTACTTGTTCACAATTGAGAACAAATGGCCTCATTTTTTTCACTTGTTGTTGGATAATTGATTTTATTGATTTTGCCAAATGAAACTAATCAAAACCTACTCCTTCTTCACCAATTGAGAATTCACTTTGCGAGAGCTTGAAGAATTGAGTTCTATGATGACCTTAAATTTCAGAGGAAAAAAATCTGATTTATTCACAATTTTCTCGGCCTTATAGTAATTTTTTTTCATTAATTGCTACGTGATCAGGGTTAAGCTCGTCTCAGTCCCCTTAACACCAGTTATGTAAGAGAGAAAAAAAGCTTTCCAATTTCACTCGGAATAGGATAGTAAATCCCGTTAATCGAAAACGTGAGAATGATTAGAAACAGAGCCATGTCTTGAACATCCGAAGGTCAGATTTCATCCTGAATACCGAGGAGAAAGTGTTTGACTCTGTCTCTTTCATTCCTTTGCCGATGAAAGTTTTTTAATAATCTTTACATTCACGTCAGATTAATTGACATCAGGTTTTAGCGCTTCGAAGAATCTGATTCAGACCAGAAATGTTCTGAAGTCACATCTTCACATCAATTGCCGTTCCTGATTTGATGGAAATATTCATGAAATAATTTCGAGAAACAATACCTTTTGTTCACTGAATTCATATTTTCAAAAGAAATATTATAATAAATCCTACTGTAATGGTGCGATACACACACGGAACCTCTGGAAATTCTAAACGTAACTTTTGTTCTAGAAATGAGAGTCCCTGTATTATCATTCTTGGTATTTCAGGTTTCCCTTATCATTATTTTATTCAAGAGCGTGGACAATTATTATCGAGATTAATATTCAATTAACGTCGAGTGAGGAGGTTGATATTACCAAAATATTTTGCATTAGCCTGATTTGATATTCGTTGCGATGATATAAAAATAATATTTTCCATTTTTCAATAATTGATATTGAAATTGAGGCTATGGAGGTTTGGGCGTTGGGCCAGCAACCCAACACCAAATAAAATGACCAAGTTGCTGAATCTCTCATTCAACAAGCCTTGGAATAACAGTGGTGGTATACAACGATGAACGAGTAAATGGACTAAGTATGAGAATAACAACTTGAAATGTACAGGGAATATCAAGCACCAGGGGATCATTATTGCTGAAGAGTTGGAGGATTGAAGATTGAAAATAAAATAGGGGGGCAGTTCAGAGAAATGCAAAGACTTGAGAGGCTTGGTGAAGAGAACGGCATAAGGCTGTTTCTTAATGATATGTACAGTACATTGCAATCATATTGTTAAGCCCAGAATACATACATACATACATTGAGGCTGTAATTATTATAACTTTTTCAGTCAATCCAGCTTCAGTGAAAAATTTTCCGTACCACAGAAATTTAGCATGCCAGTTGGCAAGACTAAGAAGTTAGATTTTCAGCGGTAAAAATTCGACTTTTCTCAAATTCGAAATAGCTCAGAAAAAGAATATTTAGGCGATTTAGATTGATGTTGGTTCTTGGTTCGTGTAAGGATTGTTTATCACGATGATAGTAATCATGGATAGGTTCATACAAAAATGCATTTATAGATCTGGCAAAGGCTTTTGATTCCATCAACAGGGAGGCTTTGTGGAAGATCATGGAGCGCTTTTGGTGTACCCCCGAAGTTCTTAAAAGTATGCAGAAGTCTGCACGAAAATAACTGGGCAAGAGTTCTGATACAGGGTGAACCAACTGACCCCTTTCTTACACAAACGAGAGTCAGGCAAGGATGTGTACTTGCCCCAATCCTTTTCAACATTTTTGTCACTGGGCTTGCCATGATAGTAGACAACAGGCTAAATGAACGCGGTATAGCAGTTAAGTATCGATTTGACGGAGGCCTCTTTAATCTCAGAAGACTCAGAGCCAAGACTAGATCGAAAAATATCGCAGATTTACAATATGCTGATGATTGCGGTTTATTAGCTGGGTCGTCGGAGGAGCTGCAGATTATCCTCGAAACCTACACGTGGGCCTATGAGGCATTGGGTCTCAAGATAAATATTAACAAAACCAAGATAATGACCACGCCCCCAGTGCAAGAGGATGTAAATATGTTTATTCAAGGCAACACGCTAGAAACAGTAGATCACTTCAACTACCTTGGCAGCATAGTGAACAATAGGGAAACATTGATGAGGAAATCCAACATCGCATCAATTCCGCCACTGCATGTTTCTGGAGACTTAGAAGCAGAGTCTTTGATAATCATGACCTTTCTTTATCCACCAAGGTCGCTGTGTATAGAGCAATAGTTATTCCAGCATTAACATATAGCTGTGAGACATGGGTGCCATACAGGAGACACATCAAAGCTCTGGAGAGACTTCAACAAAGACAGCTTCGACAGATTATGCACATAAAATGGTTTCATAAAATATCAAACATAGAAGTACTCCATAGAGCTATATGTAAAAGTATATCAGACATGATTGGACAGAGCCGCCTCAGATGGGGGGTCATGTGACACGCATGACCGAAAATCGTCTACCCACATGTGTTTTATATGGCGAGCTTGCGGAAGGTAGACGAAAGCAGGGTGGTCAATTGAAGCGGTATAAAAGATATATATAAAGATGTTTTACACAACAGTTTGAAATCTTTCAACATTCAAGAAAATTGGGAAGAGCTTGCGCAGAACCGTAGCGAGTGGAGGAGAATTGTGGCTGCATTCACTGAAAACAGACCGGATAGGCGTCGTCGGAATAGTCCAGCGGAAATTTATGAGTGTCCATATTGCGGACGAAGAATATCTTCAAGAATTGGCTTGTTCAGCCATAGACGTGTTCACAGAACATGACGATGACTTATAATATTACTTTGTCTTTATGTTGTATATTCGGCAACGAATAAAGCTAATGAATGAATGAACTGTGCAAATAATGATCTCTTTGTTAATACAGCCAAATGCTGCTCGATTACCTTCACGAAGAATAGGCACAAAATTTCTAACGACTACGTGATCAATTAACACAAAATTGAACATAATTACATCGTAAGAGACTTGGGGTGTTGGTGGACGAAAAACTGAATTTCGGCGATCACATAAACACCGTTGCACTGGAGTGCTCCAGATTGCTGGGTTTCATTATGAGAAACACTAAGGACTTTACAAAAACTCAAGCTTTAACATCTCTCTACTATGCATTCATAGACAGTAAGCTGTCCTACGCTTCCGTTGTTTGGAGTCCGATGTATGCAATACACGTCAACAGGTTGCAGAGAATCCAAAATAGATTTCTGAGGTATCTTGGGAGCAGGACGGGAAGCCCTGTCCTCAACAGTGACTATTCGGTTCTTCAGAGACAATTAGGACTTCGAAGGTTGAGTGATCGTAGGAGTGCCAGAGATATGCTATTTGTCTTTAAGATTCTGAATGGTTACATTGATTCACCACAGTTGTTATCCCTCATTAATTTTAATATATGCTCCGGCTAACAAGACGAAGGGAATTGTTTAGCGTAGAGTATAGAAGGACAAACTTGGGCTTGAACTAACCACTTATAAGAGCTCAGAAAGTCTGTAATCTCTTCAGCAGTAAAATCAGTTTTTTCGACATCTCGTTAAATTGTTTCAAATATAAAATTAAAAATGTATTGACCCCTTGAATTAGAGAATGTTTTTGTGTTCCAATTTCTGGATTTATCGTTGGAATCTGAATTTTTTTGTATTTATCTGAAAGGTTTTAATTAATAGTACATTTTTCATTGTCAACCATGACTACTTTTGTTAAAAACGTGGACACTGTATTGGACATGTTTGTCTGTTTGTTTTCCCTATTTTTTTATTTGCAATAAATAAAAGGAGAAACCATGAAACAACATAAATGTCGGATAATAAATGTAATACAGATGAAATCAAATTATTTTTTGACAACGGACATCCGGAATTGACCCAAAAGGCAATTGAAGAGAAACAAGTGAAGAACAAAATCCAAGTGTAGTTTATTATTCTAACCCTGAGTTGAAGCAAAGATCATCAAATTTGAAGCTCCCTCAATCCTGCTTGAAACGTACTAGGTATCCATATAGCTCCATTTAATGGAGATATAAGGGAGCATTAAATTCTAATGGACGTTGCTGCAACTCAAGGTGAGTCAATATCTTGAATGTATAGAGTGGAAATCACTGTTATACTTTTTTATTGTCTGGTTCAGTTGAGTATTCTCAGGCTAGACTGTCGCCAGACGTTAACCCAACTAGAGGAACTGTAATTTGATTTTTATTGAAACTGTTTTTTCAATTATTTCGAATGCTCCTAACAAATATATTTATATCATTGCTTTTATTATTGAATTGGTGTGCGTTTTCAGGATTTACTCTTATCACCAATTCCTGGCATCATAAAATCTTTTAATACTCTTACAGGAAGAAAGCATCTCTTCTTCATATACAATATAGGTTAATTCGGAAATCTGCCACTACTTGGCTCGTTTTGGAGTTTTGAACACATGCCCACAGCACTTGTTGAATAAATAACTGTAACGAATTGGCGAATGCGCGAGGTCAGTTTTTTTTTTGCATTTTCAAAGAATCCTTCCTCCAAGAATGAATATAATGAGAATAGTAAGAGTAGTTTAGCTGTTTACGCAGAATGCATTGATAACCGAATACAGGGTTCAGGAACCAAATGAGCCAGCATCGAATCCTTGGTTCGAACAGCTGACGTAGACAGGGTATGGTTATACCTGCGGGTAACACGACCAGTTTAATTCTATTCACGTGATCAATATCAGAGGCCGATAGGTAATTACGGAACTAATCATCGGATATTATTCGACCAACGGTTGCAATTGACAGACGATATCTTTGTTCACCTATAACGAAATTATGGCAAATGGGGCTAGAACCCTGGCAGATGATGAAAAGTCAGAGATGCTGCCTAAGCTCCTCTTGTCTAGCTTAGAAAACAAGAATGTCCAAGAAATCTCTTAGTAGTCATCATCTGGATATTCGTATTCAACTTAATGGTGAAGTTGGCCGGAATAACATTCAGTAAGAGAAGTTGTTATTGATATTTAACATTCTCAATTTTCAACCAGATATTCATAAACAATATAATACTTTTTCATTTGAGTTTACCTCAAGATATGAATTAACAGGAGTTTTGAACTCATTCATTTTTTAAGTTATTCGAGATTTTGCTTATCTGAATGATCGAATACAAATAGATGTAATTTACACCAATATGGCAAAGCTTCCGACAGGGTATGGTACCACATAGATCACTTTTGAAGAAGTTGAATCGTTTGGGTTTTTGCGAATGATCTCAAATCTCTAGAGTGATTCGCATTATACATGGTTTTTATATGCTGCAGGAGATGATATTGGATTTCAATACCAAGGTTGCAATGTGAATGAACTGCCTTTAAATAGCGTTTAATATGAGGTTACCGAAGAAATCAATTAAAGGCTTATGTTCAACTTGCAGATCGATGTTTCATCTGCGAGGCCACTAGAACTCTAGGTTTTGTTTTATGCAATTGTATCAAATTCTTGCATATAAGCTATTCAGTTAGTAGGTATATTTCAGCATGGTAGGTACCAAATTTGAATACTGTGCGTTAAAGTGCAATCCAATTCACGAAAAATGCAATATAGCGTTAGAATCTGTACAGAGTAAATAGCTGAAATTTTTTCTACTGATAAATAACGTTCATCCTATTCAGCATTATAACTATAACTCTCTACTAGTTCAACTTGTAGGTTTGAGAAAGAGAAGAGAAAATCCAGGAGAATTCTCTGCATTAAAATTGATTAATGATTCAGGTCGATCCGATGAATCTGTTATCTCTTTCGAAATTTAACTTCCATAAGCAATACCATTTTCATTACCAACCTCATTTCATAGTCCTGTGGCATCTATCTGCAGAAGCTTGAATGAATTGCCCTCATTTGATATGTTTTTTCCTAATACAGATGAACAGATGCAATCAGTCGGGAAGGAAACAAGTGAAATTCGTAATATCAAGTAATTTGTTGAACTGAGGTACGTTATATCGAGGTGAGATTGCTTTCCTCCGTAGTTTTATCCACTAATATAACATACTCATCTTGTTCTAGCGAACAACTTTTACATCTTAGGATTATTATCGGAAGTAATTGCACAAGTGCATCAAAATTACCGATAATTTTGCGTGTTGTCAAAAAACTGCATGAGTTCATTTTCATTTTTGGAGAAAGAGCCCGACACCGAAGGTGGAGGGCTCTTTCTCCAAAAATGAAAATGACCGAATGCAGTTTTTCAAAGACAACACGCTGGAATGCAGAATTATCAGGTCATTTGATGCACGAGTGTAATTCGGGGAATATTTCCGGAATTGCTATGGATACGAGCAGTGCAATTATCGCAGGGATCTTTCGCTCTCTACAATGCAATTATCGCTGTAATTTTCGATAATTGCATTCTATCAACATGAAGTTTTTGACAGGAGGGAAATATTCAAGATAATTGATGATGCTTCGCCTTTCTACGATTATTGATAGCGCTTTTTACGCTTCTCCGCCATTGCACCTAGACGAGCAGTATCACCTGTATACATTTCTTTCCAGCAAACAACTCTCCTTGTTTCACTACTGATTCACATTCCATGAAATCAAGCTCATATTGGTGGAAATGATATGAGGAGGTTTTGATTTGACAAAATTTCTTAATTAGGGATATCTAGACTTTTCTTGCTATAAAGAGGTTGTTACTTATTGGAAATATTGACAAGTGAGATGATGATTAATCTGAACAGAAAAAGTAAAATGTAGAGATGAAATTTTAGTTAATTATATTTTTCAACTGAGAGGCGTCTGACAAGAAATGGTATGACACCATTGGTAATCAAAATTCAACCGTTCGACTTTTTTCAGTTACAAAGGCGTTAGAGCGACGTTGGCGCATCGTGTGCATGCATAACATAGGCAGCAACAGACGACATGACAAGCCTTGGACAGAGTTTGAGCCAACATTTTTTGAACGTCCACCCCAATTTCTGATTCAACATCATAATTCTCAATGTACCCTGTTCTTTCGAGCATTTAGGCCCTCGTCGTACACTAGTCTACGACGACGGCCTAAATGCTCGAAAGAACGGGGTACATTGAACGATGGCCGCGAAAGCCTCAACAATTCATTTATAATTTTCGTCAAAAAAAATAAACAGAAAAAAAACTGAATGGATATTTTGGCTTTTATTTCGATAGTAGTAGTAGTTAGAAACATTCTGTTTAGTTCTCATACCGAACATCCACTTATGAAATAATTATTTTTGATTTCATCAGTATCAATTGTAAATCTGGAGTTCCTAATTCTACCAAAAACGCGTCCACAGGGACGGGCCCAAGGGGGGGGATGGGGGGGATGATCCCCCCCCAATGTTGAACGAGTTGGCAAATTTTCAAAGCAGTCGGAAAATTTTCAAAGGAGTTGGAAAAATTTCAAAGCAGTTGGAAAAAATTTCAAAAATGTTGAAAAAATTTCAAACCAGTTGGAAAAATTTCAATCAGTTGGAAAAAATTCCAAAGCAGTTGGCAAAAGTTCAAAGCAGTTGATAAAATATCAAAGCAGTTGGAATACATATTTCCCAGAGAGTTATGAAATTCGAGCTAATCTGAATTAGAAAAAACAAGTTTCCAATCAGTACTTAACAATATATGTATAGTCGGAAATAAATGGTATTCAACTCAATATTTTTTCAATCACTGTTTGAAGAGATGCGGCTTCAAGAAGTAGGTACTCAGTAGTTGTAAATTCTTCAGTTACATCGCATGGACTGTGTCATAAAAACACCATCTGGTATCATAAATTCAAGCTGTTTCTATCAGATAAGCAGAAGCATCATTAGGTACGCTCTTCGTACATTGAATTATAGTTTTGCGAATAAACAATATTTATGTGTATATGAATTTAAAAATGAATCGAAAAGATTCAAAGTG
This sequence comes from Hippodamia convergens, assembly GCA_038502775.1. Taxonomy (NCBI): domain Eukaryota; kingdom Metazoa; phylum Arthropoda; class Insecta; order Coleoptera; family Coccinellidae; genus Hippodamia; species Hippodamia convergens. The sequence goes on along the minus strand of JAVSIQ010000048.1, from coordinate 212,148 downwards.
AAGTTTGAGTTATATGGTCTGTGGTTCCTTATAAAAAATTACTAAAAAAATTTCTTGAACAGAAAATGCACAAAGGACAACAAGTGTGATAGAAAATTATGGGTTGTGACCATAGATATAGAATATCAGAGGGCAATTTATTCATATTTTTTTTAACTAAAAAAACTGAAATAGCTACGGAACACAAATCCATCACAACAAAAATTGTTTGAAACACTAAATATATGCAAAGAGTTCGAAATCGCCAACTCAAATTAGGAAAGTATGTTCAAAATTGTTTTTACAATATGACTGATCGAAACAGTTTCCCTACTAAGTTGGGAATCTGTTTTTTTTCAAGTATCTTGATTTATGATGATTGCAACTTTGTCACACATTTTCTATTTAAATTTTAAGTTATGTTGCTTTTCTTTATATCATGGAATCTATAAGCAAAAGGAAGGCTCATTTTTTATCAAACGAGATATATTTTCTAAACATTTTGTTCCTATTTTTCTGTGAAATGGGCCCATGTTAGCATGAGCAGTTTCAATATTAAGAATCTCCTCAAAGTGCTGACTAATTAACTTTGATTTTTTCATCTATCCTGCATTCAATACTGTATAATTCTTCATTTTATGGAATCTGCTTCTTTGTGAAAATATCTTGTTTTATGAGGCTTGAAAATTTGAGATACACCAAAGAATGACATTGAATTAAATTGAAGAATGAAACAAGAAGTGTATCTCAATGTACTTCTCACCAAAAAAAAATGATTCCATAAAATAAAAACCCTCACATAATTGAATATTGTGTAGTTGGAAAATCAACGTTAATTTCTCACCACTTTCATGAGATTCATCGTATTGAGACTGCTCATTCCCAATATTTAATACTTTCACAGATTAAAAAAAGTAGATTTTTCAGAAAAAATATTTCCTCTGATGAAAATGAGCCTTGCCTTCGCTCCAGATTTCATGGAATAAAGAAAAGCTACAAAACTGAAGAAACAAACAAGAAGTGTTTCTCAAAGTTTCAAGAAACATCGAGATACTCTTCACGAAAAAACAAACTCCATAAAATTTAGGTACTTAATTGAATGTTCGGTAGATGAAAAAAAGTTAATTACTCCTCACTCTGTTGAGATTCATCACTTTTAATTTTTTTACCGAAACAAATATCACACCATATTATGTATAAAAGTTTTCTGTTAATCCAATGTAGAGTTGGAAATTTTCGATGGATATCTCCCCCAAAAATTTGGCTTCGGCCCGTCCCTGCGCGTCCATGATTTGAAAGGCAAACCATGTCGGCTTATGAATATATATATATATTCTTATGAAAAAGAGAGCTAAAATAATACAATAAATGTTGAAACAAAAAGTACCTAATGAATATCATCAACTCTTGCACCAGATTTCTCTGAATCAGTAATTTTTTTCTCAAGCATCTTAATGTTGCCATCAAAAACTCCTTCTTTTCTTTACTTCTGCGATAGGAATCATATGTTAGGGACATTCCATTGGAAAAAGTGGAAGGTTTTCCAATAACAGGTGTTATTTTGATATTCAAAGAAAAATGCGATTTTTCAATATAAATGATCGGATGTTTATCTCATGAGAAAGAGGAAGCTATGCCGTTAATTATGAAAATTACTTCAGGCAAATGACAACTACGACCACGCTCATACGACAATATCTTTTTCATGACATTTTCCATAACCGAATCGTTGAGTGGCTGCACTACTCATGTCCTCAATAGCCTCCAAAATTTCATATTTGAGGTCTTGAATCAAAGCTCGGTTCTTAGCGTAGACCTTTTCTGCCACATGGCCCAAAAAATTAAGTCGCAAGGTTTAAAATCACAATTTTGATTACCTCTTTGAAACATAACACGATACGGAAATTTTTCCGTAAAAAGATTGTAGGTTTCGTTTTTTATGTATCACGTAGAGCCGTCTCGTTGAATATGAACGTTTTCCAGATCTCCATACCATCAAATTCCGCCCATAAAAAATCGACGAGAAATGGACAGCCTGGGTTTTCTTCAACACGTCCGGCTACAACAGCCATATTTTCTGCTGTTTTTGGGCGACATTTACTCTTCCACTAACTCTTTCCAACAGCTCAATTTTTTACCTAATTTTTGTTTTGAGGTCCGACAAGGTGCTTCACGATGACGCAAAAAATATTCGAGTTTTTCATTGCGTGGTTTGAGAGAGTATCGTTTTATTTTTATTAATGTCGTAGTTCCTACTTGCTACATATCAAGAAATTACAACTCTAAAAATGACTCTACCGAAATAGCAGGCTATTTAAAATAACACCTCTCATTGGAAAACCCTTTACTCCATGCAACTTTTCATATTATCTGAGGAACCTTAATTGGTCTCATTGCTCCAGTTTTCATATATTTTTGACTGAGAAAAACATAAATTATTGACATCAAAAAACTTATTCAATGCTATGTAGTACAATGTTAATTCGTGCGGTCTTTCAAGTTTATATCACTTTTTTTTTGGGAAATTTAACGATACCTCGCACAATTTTGGTATATTTATATTTATTTCGAATAAACTGCTCCACAAGAGTTAACGATATATTTTTTTTTAAATATCATTTAAAATATATTTTTCTTGCAATTTAAGTCAATATCCCTAACTCACGTAGAGCATTTCATATCGTTAATCAACGACGAATACTGATGCTACATTTATCACATTTTACTTGTAATATATCCAACTACATGACAATTTATATTAAATTGCCTGATTCTGGGTGTTTTTAGTAATTTTGAAATGGATAGGTGAAAAGGTTGAAACTAGTCCTTGGCAACATGTTTGCGGAAACAAGTGGAAACCGTTTTGCGATATCTTCATTTGTTTTGAAGCTATGTATAACCAAATTTTGTTTTGTTGCGAAAATATGCCATACCTAGTGTCATAGCTTTCATCAGGCCCATAAAAACTGACAACAAATCATTGATGAATTGTCTTACAATACGGAGAAATTTTCGTTTTCCACCAATCACCTGTATTTTTCCATATTGTTTGAAATTGACTACGACAAGATGGATAGGGGTGTGTTTCATTCACGCGATAAAAAACATTTGCTTCTGCTTTGAATAATGTTAATATGCCAATGAATTTTTTTTCTAGTTTCTGGTCATTGTTGATTTCATATGTCAGTGATGTTATTGTTCGGGATATTTCATTGCTGAATATACCGACCTAATTTGGTGGTTTACTTAGGAGTAAATTAATTATAGCATCTACCAGCAACAAAGATCTAATACACAATCCACCTGTTATGGAATTCAGGTAATAATAGGAGCACAAATTGTCCGTATAAACAGGTAAGTGGGTGCGTTTGCTAACTCGCCTTGTTAAGCTACAATTAGGTCCAAGGTTGTCAAACGCAATGGTGGATTTAAGAGCGGACCTTGCAATCTATGAACATGAACCCATACCTGAATGACTTTTTTTAAGTAAAGATTAGAACCCACTCCATTGGGATTTCACCCGAGAATTATTGTCAGTTTCGGATATTGTTTTCATTTTGATCTCGAATTTGATTTTGAAAATCATAAAGGAAGCTTCATAATTTTAAGAAATCGACCAGCGTTTACAGATATCACATTCACACTTGTGAGAATGACATAATTCCTAAAATCAACTGTCATTTGTTTATAATGGAGATGGTGAAATTAGAAAAGCGATTTTTTCTTTCTCGCCGGAACCTGAGGAATATCTTTATTTTTGGTACCTAAACTTGACATCCTTCACAATTGATGCATTTCTGTGTCTATTTTTATGTCATGGTCCATTCTTTTCCATAGAGACCTGTATATCAATGTGTCATTATATGGTCACCAAATTTATTTGACTATAATATTGACTGAATTGTTGAAACATCATTCATAAAAACGATATTCTAGATGCAATCATCTCATGAGCCACCAGAAGTATTCGAGATATATATATATATATATATATATATATATATATATATTCTTTTGAATAAGAGAGCTAAAATAATACAATAAATGTTGAAACAAAAAGAACCTAAGCTGAGGTAAAAAAAGGAACGGGGTACCACAACATTCTTCGTATGATACTATAGTATCATACGATTCTTTCATCACCAGTATCATACGATACTATAGAGCCAGGGGAAAAAACCTCAGCCGAAAAAACCTGTCTCCCCGTTAAAAAAATAAAATAAAATTGTTCTGAATATTCTATATAGAAGGACATCACGATCAGCGGACGGCTCTTCGGAGGAAGGATTTCCAAACACTAACTCCAACCTGAAAATAAAAAAAGCCAGAACAGCAAGAGAATTCAATTTATACTTCATCAAATTGATCTGAAATTTTCAACCCATTGCAAAAATGAGTTTGATATATTGTGTATGGCTCTAATGCCATCTTGGAATTTATAAATCGAACAATTATTAATTAGGTGTTCAACTGTTTCCTCTGATTCACCACATTCACAATTAGGACTATCAACCGAATTCCACTTGAAAAGCATGCTGTTGGTACGACCATGACCTGTTCTTATTCGATTAAGAAGGGACCATATTCTCCTGGGAAGGTTAAAACCAGGAACTTTATTCGATGGAACAGATATTAGATCTTTATTAGATAAAGAACATACATCCCATTCGGATTTCCAGATTTCGTTGTAGCTGAAGTTCGAATTCAGAAAGTTATTCGACCAAATAGGTTTACGAGATTTCAGTCTTGGAATTCTATTTTCTGGAACGTAGGAAAGTATTGGAAAAGAATCCGGAAATGAATTGAATTTATTCCAAGAATTCCAAGTTGCAGACTGTCTTCGAATATGGGGAGGAACTATATTCGATAGCACTGGTAGCCATTGGATAGGTGTAGATCGGATGGTTCCAGTAATTATTCTCATTGAAAAATTGAGCTGTGCATCGATTTTCTGAACATGAACACTATTGAGCCAAACAGGGCAACAATATTCAGCGGTGGAAAAAACCAGGGCAAGGGCTGCTGTGCGAAGTGTAGTCGGGTCAGCACCCCATGACGTACCAGCAAGTTTCTGTAGAATGTTATTTCTCGTTTTTAGTTTCATTCGTAAGTCATCCAAATGTGCTTTGTAATTCAGAGAGGAATCTAATTTAACACCTAAGTATTTGGGGGTAAAATTATGTTTCAAAGGAAAGTTTCCGAAAAGGACATTTAATTTCCTGAATTTTTGATGGTTATTCAAATGAAATAACGAAACCTCGGTTTTATTTGGATTTGGACACAAACGCCATTCGAAAAGATAATTTTTCAAAATTTTCAGATCAGAAGTTAAATTTTCCTCAATACTTCTAAAATCAGAATGACGGAAAGCGAGTGCAATATCGTCGGCGTAAATGAATTTTTCAGATGAAGTACAAGGAATATCGCATAAATATAAATTGAATAGAAGGGGTGCTAAAACAGATCCTTGTGGAAGGCCATTGTTCAATATTTTGAATTTACTACTATTATCATCAACAAAAACACGAAATCTTCTATCCGACAACATATTCTCTAATAAACGAATCATCTTTCCACATTTAAGATGTGTATAAAGTTTATAGATCAAACCATCTTTCCATACCGTGTCGTAGGCAGACGATAAATCTATGAAAGCTGAACCTGTTTTTAATTTATTATCGAAACCCGATTCGATGAATGTGGTCAAACTGAGAACCTGATCATTGCAATTTCTATTTTTCCTGAAACCACCCTGACAATTTTGAAGAACAGTATTCGAGATGCAGCAAGTAGAGCAAGTATTAGGGCTGGTTTCACAAATCTTTGATTGTACCGTTGAATTAATTGAAGCCATTGCGATGCAGCAAGTAGAGCAAGTATTAGGGCTGGTTTCACAAATCTTTGATTGTACCGTTGAATTAATTGAAGCCATTGCGATTCGTTAAAATTTCAAAATGATTGGTTCGAATGAACATGAGGTTGAAGTTTTGTGAAACCGTCCGAGCAGACGTGCATTTGCAGTCGTACAAAATAAATTAGTGTCACCAAAATAAGGCATTTTTATCTACCCTTGATAATCAATAATGGTGGACGCCAAAGGGTTTAGAGAAGTTGATGAATTGGGAATTTATGTATTTGTTAATCAATGTGTCAAAAGAAATGATTTCAAAAGTTGTTAGCTACAGAAGAAATATTGCCCCTATCTTGTACGGAAGGTATCTTTTGCTTACTCGATTGCTTTCAATCCTTTTCTTACGCGAAAGTAAAACTTTCCTCACTTGAAATAACTATCATCTATTTCAGTTGTGCTGTAATGAACTCATTAGAGCGTTGTTTTCAGTTATGCTTTTTGTTTTGTGGTTATCATTATTGATCTCCGATCCTATCAATTTCCAAATCTATTCAATTCAAATTCCGTAATGTGTCAAATTTCATAAGTCACACCAACTGCAGAGATATAATACCAGAGTCACTAAACTGAATTTTTTCTGATTTTCGAGAATATTTCAGAAGATTTGACTGAGATAGAGAAAATATCATACTCGTTCTCGAATTTCGAATTCGTATTATTTACAAAAATATGTATGAAATTATGCAGTACACTCGGGATTTTAATTCATTCAATATAATTCACACAAAATACTAACCAGGTGATTTCCCTGAATTCGAGAACCATATGGATTCACATTGGAACGTCACTAAGAACAACCTGTATATTTTCGAAATATTTCTAAATCTAACACGAGATTATTTCTAATTTCGTATTGTGACGAGGTAAACTTCGTGAAATTATTTCGAGTTTCGTATCGTGAAAATCTAACAAGGCAATTTCAAATTCCTGCCTATGTAGAAAAACTTACTTTCACCCGTTCGCCGTAGTCGGCGACGTTATCTATCCCACATGTCTATTTTTATGCAGAAATACAATTGTTTCGACGAATTTCGAGACTCGAAATATTCCCCCTCCTACGAATGTATTCGATTTCAATCGGAGCGTTAAAAAGTTTTTGGTTCCGGTGTGTTCTAGAATTTGTATTGTCATTCAGACGGTAATATCATTGTTCCCGACGACTGAAATAGTACCAAAGTGTTGTGTTGGGACAAGAAATCCATAGGATTGGTAAGATCAATTTTATTCACCTGTCTACGTGGCCGGCAAGTTTCCTGTATTGTGCAATAGAGGGTCGAGATTCATAATTTTTACACTTCATCACTGGTTTTCAGAAATCTCCCGTGTTGTCTACGTAGGCTGAGGTGGTAGAGGTTTCATGGATTTGATCTTGAGGAAAGGCAGGCCAGTGCCTTAATTTCCTCTTTAACTTTGAGGTGAGGGGTAGATTTCCCTATATTCCCCGACTGTAGCTGTCGTCTGGAGAGCGCATTTAAGTAAGTCCATTTTAGCGGACGTGAGCAATCCTGGTTATTTAGCGCCTCTCTAGGGATTTGGACAGAATTCTTCGAGCCGAGAGGAGAGGGAAAAGTAGATCTCGTGCGTGCGCAGGACAAGATCATTTTTTGGCAGGTAGGCAGTGCGTACCGCTTTTCACCTTTCGCTTTGTATGCTTTCAACTGGTAGTAGAGATAATTAAGTTACTGGCTGCCGCTCCTATATTAAACTGTTTTCAAATCACGCATTTCATCCACCTTACATATGCCGCCTGCTCACCTCGCTTCATTCTCACCCACCCGTCATTTTCGTTTTGTTTGCTTTGTAGCCATTTCCTGTATTTTGTTAACTTTGCTGCTCTCTACCTCATTCATTCTATTTGAGCACCGTCAGTAAATTGCAGCATTGTGTATGATAATGAAGTGTATTTATTATTTATTAGGTGTATTTATTGTGTGTCTCGTCAAAGTGTGTTTTATTGTAGTGGAACGAACAGATGCTTATCAATCGCTACCATCCCAGAATGAGTCAATCCTTGTATCCAAGTGTAGAAAATCTACCCAGGTGGACAACTGTGAGCGACGTAAGGAATGGCGTCCTTATAAAACCTATCGCAATTGGCGCCCGAGTAAGCTTGGAAAGTGGTAGGTGCAAATCCCAACCCGGAGAAAAACGCCGTCACAACATGAACCCTATTGCATTCACGTGTAGTCCGTCTCTTGTGCGTTTCCAGGGTCAGGGACTGGAATCGTTCCAACGGAAGCAGGAATAACGAAACCTCGAGTGATGAAAACAACCTCGTGTCTTTCATTTATTCAACCAAGCCTCGTTAAGCAGTTTGCGCCATTATTTCCATCCGCAGACCTGCCAACACCACATATACGTCCGCATACTCGAATCGTAATTGAAAATTTTCGTACGTTAAGTGGTTGCCAAGTGCAGACGGCCGCAAAATTGTCCAGATTTGCATTTTGGTGCCTGAAACGGATCCAAATTAAGCCTCGTCATCGGGAATTGCGGTGGTCGGGTCAAGTAATAGTCGTTGAGAGAAAATTGAAAAAGAAATCGCCATGACAATTACCTGTAAGTGACTGGTTGTGAGTGGGCACAGAACACAACCGAATATACACATCAGAATAATGTAGATGAATCCTACTCATTTGATGTCAAAATGGCGCCGAAGAGTACTGAGATCCCAGAAATATCTTGTGGAAAATGTAAAAAAGATCTGAAAAATTTTGTTTTCTGCGGTGAGTGCACTTCTAAGTATCACACGAGTTGTGTATTGAAAATAAAGGGTACTCACGTTAACTCCAAAGATGTTATAATTTGTTGTAAAAGTATAGGCGAGCAATCATGTTCATGTGAACAGAAAGATAAAGAAATTGAAGAGCTGAAGTCGAGAATTGCGAATATGAATGAATCCTTATTCGAAAAATCCATTTCGATAAACCTAAAATGTAACGAAGACGTCGAGAATGAAACAATCCAAGAATGTCAAAACGATGAACTATCATATAACCAATTCAGAGAAGAAACCAAATATTTCCTCGAATGAATTGTAATTAGGGATGCAAAAGTGGCAAAGATGTTGACCTTCCATATTGTTCTCAATTCCTATATATAAAAAGTTTGATTGAAATCCGTTTTCGTTTTTCCTGATTAAACAGTGGATATCACTGAGAGATGTTGATTGGAATACTGGGAAAATTGTAGAGACAATTTCTTGATTTTTTGTAGTTTGGAGTTTGATAATACTGAGCCCCTGAGGCTCAGTATTAACAAAACCGTAAGATATTGAAAGAAACAAAATTGAGTAATAAAAGCGTCATTCATTCAGGTACGTTTACCGTTCAACAAAAATTTATTGAATTTACAAAAAAATACGAAAGTGCGGTATTTTCTAAATGATCTAATAAAACCGTGCACATAATAATTGCAAACAAATGGGGCAGTAGTGAAAAAACAAATTAAAAAAAAATAAATACCATTCCAAGTGATTTAGCTGACTATACACCAAGACTATGGAACATTTGAAGTTTTTAGCCTTGAAAACATCCCATGTCAATCGTATGACGATATTCAATTCAATTCAGTTTAAAACTTCTTTTTTCCAGATTACAACAATTTATACAGTATAAAAGGATTATAAAATGAAATTACCTCAAATTATCATAAGAATGTTAGCAGTCGTGGTTCATGTATCCTTCCATTATACTGTAGTGCTCCAGGTTTATGAGGATTTTCCTCAATCTCTGCTTGAATGTTATCTCTGTTCCTGTATTTTTCAATTCATTGTTCAACTTGTTGAAAATTCTGAAGCCAACGTATAATAAACTTCTTTCTAGAAGGGTTTATCTATGCGCTAGATAAATTAGGTAATTTTCGCGGGTAGCATATCTGTTATCCGAACTACCATAAAGCTTTTGCTCTATCTTATAGAAAAATTATAATAATATAACAATTATAATATTAAAAGCTGACCCGCGCAACTTCGTCTGCCAAATCAGCTATTAGTATTGTTATTAGTCCAATATTATCGTCAAACACGAAAAATTTTGAAGAAGCATATCTTGATTGCCACACCGCCTACCTGATCCAATTTTATTTCCCTAACTTTTCGTATCTACATTTACGTGCTATATAGGCCTATAATCAAATAATCAGTCAACTATCTCAATGCAAGGACCCCCCCCCCCTCCGTGACGCGGTGGGAGGTCTTCTTCTTCTCCGCATTGCAAATTGAAATTAACCAAGATGACAAAATGCTCTCGCACACTTTGAAGTGAGCTGTATCTATCACAAAAGATCTACTGCAAAAAGAGGACTTAACTTTTGATATGTCACTTTCACAAATGATCACCAAAGCCAATAATGATATAGATAACCGAACATGATTCTCATTGTTTATCGAATTATCAATTAATTCATTATCCATTGATAACATTGGTGTTTTGTGCAAACTTTGCGTCATCCTCACTTGAAAAAATTATTGAAATCGAGAAATAGATGTAACGATTTTTTGGATAATGCGAAATTAATTTCAAAACATCGATGTTTAATTGTCAAACATCGATGATCATCGGAAATCAATGACAATCCATCACCTCTATTCCTAAGGAAAAAACCATATTAAACACCTTGCATTTTCATATTATCTCTCTTTTTAAACCTTCCCTGAAATTTCACGAATAAGTCAAGACCAAAATTAGCAAAATTGGTGAAGCCGTTTTCAAGTTTTAGCGTACCAAACGCACAGAAAATCTTTTTTATATATACAGAAATGGGAATTCCGCAATCTATTGGAGTATTTGGTGGAAATAGTCTCAGACAATCTGCGGCGATGCATCACGAATGATGGGAACTATATTGCAATGGCTCAGAAACCCATGGATTTTAGAATAGCGTGGAAAGATTGCAACACATTAACTATCTGGATGTTCTAGCATCATTATCTGGGCTGAAACATTCGCGAAACATTCAACAAACGCCAATGTATAATTGCGGATTGACAATACAACAGCTAAGTATTGCTTATATAAATCGGACGGGGGAAGGGCAAGAAAGCATGAACATAAGAATAACATATGAAAAAATAGAGATATTGGTGGAACGCAGATCATGTGTGTTCCAATACCGGCTAACACATGATGGATTGGAATAACACAAAAATTCTAATGACGAAAGCTGATAGCTAAAAAAAAAGAATCTAGGAGTCGACTTATATTTTGTTGGATGAAACTGATAGACTGGGCAATTGTTCAGTGAAAGTATTTGTATTGATTCTTTAGGAAAACAATTGATTTGGGGGAATTTTGAAATGAAATAGCAATATCACAACCATAGTTAGCTATTTTCATCATGTAGGAGTCTGATTTAGACTTCAAAACGTCACATAGCTTTAGAATTCGAAGTATTTTCATTGTTAAGCAACAATTTTCTGAAAAGATTTGGCCACTGAGAAATAAATGCTCAATTTTCTCGCAAGAGCATTTTTTCTATTACTTAAAATATTTTCTATTTGTTCCCCATTCCAGAAACTGGGAGAGAAAACCCTGAAATCTTTCACAAGAATAAAAGATTTCCACATGTTGGTCATTCAAGAGCTGGTTCAGGATTTAAACATTGACAAAAAAAAACCCAAAGTTGACAGGGATAATGTCAGAAGAATAATGTGTTGGATCTCTCATTAAAGTTACTAAAGGTGAACAGATTTGAATTAAGAGTTTCGTATATGCGGCACAGAGAGCAGCCAGTTAGTCCCATCTTTTTTTAATGTTTACAAATAGGTGACCAGTCAATGCACCATATATCAGACTGAGCTGTTTCTTCTGAATGACCAGGACTTTGTTATCTTTGGCCCAGAGGACGGTCTCGCAACAAGAAGCTTTGAATACCTGGAACCACTTCCCTGTCCAGCTATCTAATGCAAATGCCCTTGTGGTTGATGTAAAAATGCAAAGGTAACGAAATGGCGAATGCGCCAGATCATCGCTAAGTTTTCTTTAATTTTCTATTATTCCGCTGAATTTTCTCAGTTTTGTCTGCGACAAGAAACTTCATCAGCAAATCGTTAACAAAATAATCAAAGGATTAGAAAAATTGATGCAGCCGTTGAAAAGTCAACCCGATAGAGACCTTCATTTTCATTCATCTCCATTCTACATCAACACAACTAGAGAATATCTACGACTTCAGACACGGGTTGTAGGAAGGTACCTGCACACTGCAATTATTCTGCTCTATTCGGGTGCTGAAACCGCGTTTGGTGGGTTTCGTGTTAGTTTGTCTCACCGGTGTGAACTTGCAGACTTTCTTCCAGCAGACCGTTTGTCGAATACACCCAAACACGGTCATCAGTGGCGTACGATCAGTAGACAAAGTTAACATTAGAATTACGTTACAGCATGCCATGCATGGTTGAATTAGAGTGAAACAAAGGAATGGCATACAAAAAATTTAATTATCGAAATAATTTCGCCTAAGTGGTGGAATTTTTTCATCTCCGGAATATTTGTATTTCGTTATTACAGAACCTATTTGTCGGAGCATGACCATATTTGGCATTTATTCTATCAATGTGACTAAATAAACAAAAAATCTAAAGCAACTGAAAAATTTTCCAAATTTTTTGGTGCTTTTCAACAGGCACTATCTCAGTGAAAAATGGTTGTATGAGAAATAGAAAAATCAACTTTTCAAGCTTGAAGAGTCTGGTTTCTGAATTGGTTAACAATTTTTCAGAGTACCGCTTTCCATGCAATTCTCGGATAAAGCACGAAGAATTTTTTTTTTATTTTTCAATTTTTTTTTTTGCTCTACGCTCATGGAAGAATTTTTTTTGACCTAGACCCTCGGAAATGACCATTTGTCTTCGAGATATCCCATTTTGAATGCATAAGGACCCTTTTTCACTCAACTGCCGATGCCGATATCTCCGGAACTACTGGAGGCCTAGCAAACCAAGAGCCGGTTTTTTTTTCTGCAGAAAATTTCCTACAAAAAATCTTTGTTTGATTAAAAAAAATTTTTTTTTTCACCGGTAACGGTTATGTGAAAAAAGAGTAAGAAAATGCCATTATGCTCTATTTGTTGGTTAACGAACTGTATCTTCGTCAATATTGAAGGGAAAGCTAAGGTTATAAGAAAATTTCACAGGCTAATGTGCCCCAAAGACCCCCCCCCCAAATCGGTAGATAGATCGGTGAAGCGGGTTTACTAATCTAATCGATTCAAATTTTGAAAGAATTAAGGAAACAAGGTTTTCGTTCCTTAAATTTGAACTCTTATTTTCAAGAATCAGTTTTGTTTTTTTATCACTTTATACTCAATTTGTATTGGGCGTTATGAAAAAATTGAAGAAAATTTTTTCAAAAGTCTTGAATATTTGGAAATGCCTTTGTTACGATTGAAAAAATATGCAACTCTCTGGGAATGAGCTTATAACTCAATTCAGCAAAATTCTGTGTTGTCAGAAGTCCCAAATATGTTTAGAAAGGCACATATTGTGACATGTTTGTTATTCAGAGTACTCTGGAAGAATGACCTTGCTCAGGTTGTACAGGAACAGCGACAGCAGAGGTAAAAAATTCTTGTTGAATCGAGGATATATGTGTAGTTCAGCCTGTTGCAATTTTCAGCGGTTTACGGATAAATCACCATTGCAGATTATGAAGTTAAAACTTGAGCCAGAACTGGAATAGAAAAATACTTCATTTTCGTGCTTTCGGGCCATTGATTGCTCGTTTTAATATTCGTAAAAGCGCGGTAGGCAGTAAATTCTGTAATTCGATATTTTTGATGGGCGGGTCGTATTGATTGACGCCGCTCCTGACCATGTTACGAGCGGGTTCAGATCACGCGACAGAAAATCTCGCTGCTCATCGCCAACATCAAATTCCTTTTAATTTCTCTGTAAATTGACCATTGGTTTCACGTTTCGACATCAACGGTAGTAAATGGAAAATTTCAAATCCGCCAGACTTTCTCCGGAAGCAGATAAAGGTGGTTCTCAAGATTTTGGAATGTTGAACAATAAAAATTTGATTCACACAATTTTTCTCTATGTCCTCTTGGTAATTTTAATCTCATCAGGAACTAAATGAAGTTGAGGAAACAAAGGTCATCCCCTCATAGCATATCGACTTGAATAGTGGAAATATTTCATATATATTTATCACAATAACTCTAATTAGTTTGAAAAACTGAGTTCAAATTTTAAGGAAGTATCCAGATCTTTTTCGAAATTGTACAGGAAAATATTTATTGGTTGTAAATGCTCAATCATTTAGATTTTCCTCATGATGTCAGATCAAAAATGTAATTAAGAATGATCGAATTATGAATTGACAGGTTCCAATTCGAACACAAATTTCGTTCACAGTAGTTTTAGAAACCTGTATCTTTCCATACCTTGTCAGATATTGAAAGCTTTACCCCTACCATTTATTCACGATTCATTTGAATAGATATTAAGGGACTTCTTTGAAGTTACTTTCTCATGTCGAAATATGTTGACTATATGATGGACCTTCTCATATGCAAAATCCCCCCTAACATCGCTCTTCTTTCAATTTCACGGTCTGAAGAACATGGTCCAGGAAAGAATTCATATTTTCGAGAGTGGACATGGAAACTGACTAATCGATATTCACTTTCATTAGGAAATTATCCTCTACCGAAGTTTGCATTATAATTTTTCACTGGAATTGATAGCCAAGTATATCCTCGTGAATCGGTTCAGTTCTCGAATTCTTCAATATTCACAATTTAGAAATTTATGGGCCTCATCATTCTGACGCAATGTCTATAATTGCTCATTCTGAGAAATGAAAAGCATTGAACTATTACATTGAACCGATGAACAATTTTTGGTTAAATTCAGTTATGAATAGCGGATACGAAAACTTCAAAAATGAACAACCTCCAGTTCGAAAACATTTATGAAACACAGAAACACTGGCAGTTTTTAAAGTAGGGGAATCAATTGTACCCGACGATGAGTTTCGAAGATTGAGTTATTGAACTGACATCTAGTTTTCATTTTTGCCCAAGGGAGATTTGTTTTCGAGTTTCAATTTTCATTTAGTATTTAAAGAGTATTTTGTCAGTTTCAGATCAACTAAATTATTAAATTAAAAAGAAAAAAAAATATTTTTCTATTTCGATATGTTTTTTTACGCTTATGAGGCAAAATTTATGATAAAAAGAAAAGAAATTATTATTTCAGAAAAAAACAGAAGCCAAAATTAGCTTCCTATGCATCAACATATTTTTATGATACTGCCATTTTTGGCTTCTCATGCACTACAAGTATCTAAACTGACATTGGATGGAACTCTCGTAAACTGTTTATATTCTCATTTAAGCACAGAAAGACGTCAGTTTTCCTACATTCTAGATTAGAATGCGAAAAGCAACGGATCTGCCATATTTAACGATTCTTCTGGTCATTGGTCAATCGGTAAATGGCCCATACTGAATTAAGACGTTGTCCTCCCACCTTTTATGGGGTTTTCCGCGCTTTTTTCCGGGTGTGAGAGTCTCATCCCTATTGGTAGAATAACCTGTTCTGCTGGACGTAGGAGTTTTTCCTCTCAGATAAGATGTACCGAGATTAGGACATAGGTTGTGCTAATCTAATGGCCATATATACAGTTGTCTTCCAAAATATCCAGTCTTAGTTGAAATCGATTTGCTACCTACAGAAACAGACAGTGAAGTAACAACTTTAATATCATACCAGGCTTAACTTCACCTCATCGACGATGGTGTCATAGCACCACGACCTATTTTCTTCATATCCAAAAAAGCTGTAGGTCCTCTGTAACTCACGGTTACGAATGGGAGCAATCCATTCTTGTACAATTAAACATGCAATTTTATGATATTGAAACAGTCGTCAAAAATATTTTGTGGTTAACATTTCGAGGCACTCGAAGAAACTTTGCTCTGATCGCCAACAGAAACATTTTATTTTTGTAGCTCCATATATGAGGTTTGGCTCGATTATATGCTTTTAGTTACCTTAGATGGGTGACTAGGAATTACTGAATTACTTTTCTTCTGGAATTAAATTCTTCAGGGGATATTCCTTGTAAAATGATTATAACCTACAATGACCGAAATCGCTTGAATGCAGTAGGTCCTAGTTGGTAGTTACCAATGAAGACCAGGTTATTCGCTTGAAATCGGTTAATATCTCCCGATGGGGTGCTTGGTCCCTAGTTGATTGGTAGTAGACAACTGATTGATGATCCAAGTAAACCTCCGAAGTCATTTCAATACCTCCACCTGTACATATTCAAATTGCTCTTCACTATATCAAATAAGTATGTGATTCTTGTTTTCTTTCATTTCACTCTAGGAAAACTCAGTACGACCGTATCTGTATATATTATCCTGCTTGTAATTCAATAAATTATAGAACCTCGACTTTGAATTACTCATTGGACTTTTTCTGTGGATATAAGTTTAATCGAAAATTCACAAGATCTAGAAACAATGGATGAATTTGAGAACATAATTAGACATGTTTGCGTCAACCTTGAACCAGAAATTTTATGAAATAATTCAAATGAAATTTCAAAACTTCACATCCTCAAGGAGCTGGAGATGAATGGGGACCATTTTGAACGTTAACCAAGAGATTTCATCAAAATACACTGTTGAAAGTTACAGATTTATCGAATCAATTTAGACTAGCAGCCTTTCATGATATATTTGAAATGCTCATATAAGCTGATTATGTCTAATTTGAGCAATATCAAAGGTTTCTTTTCCTTGAAAATGAGCAATCACTGAATCAGTGTTTGCATTTGAGATGGTCAGAAGAAAAGTGGTTTAAGTCACAAATTCTGAATTTTTGAGTTAAACCGATACTCGGGTATATGACGTTGCATATCATTCTTCTAATATGTGGTATAATTAAATCACCGTTTCCATCGAGTTTGTAACATTCGTCTCTTCAATTATGTGTCAAATCCGTTCATTCCACCACATCACATCACAAAACATATTAGATTATTTTATTCTAACATTGTCTTCAGTAATATTTATTCATGGTAAGTTGTTCTCCTATCACAGATTCATTCAGCATGTGTCAAATTTTATGAGATGGAAAAAGGTTGTATACCAATCGATATTTTTCGATGCAGATATTTACGGCAATATTTCATTAATTACGATAAAAATTCATCGAACTAAAGAAAATAATGATACTCTTACAGAAGGCTCATTCTAACATTCATTCATTCCAAAATTATGATTATGGAAGTCGTGTGAGAATATCAATGCTTTCTGCACTTGTATCATTGCTTTTTAATCAATTGCAACGTAAAACCTAAATATCCCAACATTTCACTTAATTGGAGTTGGACTGTTTTTCCTCTGATCCACTCATTTGGCATTAAACAATTTGCTATCCTAGTAAGAAGTGATACAGGATGATGAATTCTTTTCCAAAAACCAAAAAGGAGCAGGTATTTTCAATCGCATTCTCGTCAAAATGTTGTCCTGTTCAGATTTCATATGTGCGAAGGGGGGTACTTTACGTCTGTAAAGTATATCGAGTAAACTACGGTCGAGAAAAGTTTTGGATTTTGTGAAGGCCCCCGTTGGCGGTAAACGAATTGCTTTTAGACCTGGCCTCTACAAACATACCCGCACTCGCAATGGTAGCGATCCCGACTATTCACATCCTCGGTTTTTGCAGCATTCATCCAATTTTCCAGACCGGCATGCTCGAAATAATCGGAAAAGGAAAGGGGACAGAAACGTCCATGCAAATCAGACGAAGAAATTCCAGCACAAAATCTCAATTCATCTTGCTCCAGTCTGAGGGGTGAAGGGTTGGAACGTCAAAATGATTTATAGCAACGGGAGAAACAAGGTTCTGTTTTAGAGGAAACCTCCGAAAATAATTTTCTCCGTTCCATTCGGGAATTTTGTTCGCCGTCTTGACATTGAAGTGGTTTCTTCTGTTTGATATCGAAATGTCTGTCTTTTAGAGTATTTGAAGGGAACTTCGAAATACAGCGGTGTTCGCGATTACTCCACTGTTCTGTTTCAAAATGAAATTCTTCTCGCCAAAAGCTCGGTTATATCGAAAGGATAGGGCAAGTCTAAATTTCATGACCTTATACTTTTCTGGAATATTTACGATCTAGAATATACATATTTCATTAGTGGTTCAACTTTCAATTCGTTTTTATTGGTCGTACTAGTATCGATGAAAAACTTGAACCTCACACATTTATTCATCTTTATTCACAGAACAACTATAAGTATAAGTCATAAATTCAAACCTATCCGCATTCTCCATGAGCTGTAGAGAAGACAATAAATGTATATAATATATCAAAACTTATAGTTATACAAGTTTTACAACAAATACAACAAAATTAACATCCAAATAAATCACAAACATTCCATTCAATGACAAACTATTCACAGTGACTTGACCACAATTCTCTGAAATTGTAAAATACTATTTCATACAGTATGTTTTCATTTCATTTTTCAATTTTTTCGAATCCACCTTTTTGAGACGTTCAGGAATCCTGTTTCAAATTTGTCTGGAGTTGCTAACAGCCTCTGATATGTATTTGAAAATTTCCTCGCGTTTGTTGTAGAGTAATTGTGGTAATATTCATTTCGATTCAATGTGTCCTTGCTGTTGTGGACGTATAATATACAGGTGAGTATGTGCAGACAAGTAAGTATGAGTATACCTTTCTGTTGGAAGTAGCTTCTACACCCCTCAGTTCTCTTTAGACCACATATGATGCGAATTGAATTTTTTCTGTTTGACGAATATCTTATTTTTTCCAGGTCCACTACCCCAGAATGATAGGCCATAGTAGATGAGGTTGAGAAATTTACATTAGGTTGTCTTCAGGACCCCATCAGGAACATTTATCTATTCAGAGAAATTCATATCTTTTTCAGAAACGAGGGTCAGATATCTTCAGCGACACGAAGAACTCAAATGAGAACTTTCTCTACAACATCTAGGCACATCTTAGAGTAGATCAAGACTTGTTAGAGTCCGTTCAGCGATGAAACACCTTCATAATAACATACTTCATGAACACAATTATCATCAATCTGACAACAAAATGAAAACAAGTCATCAATGAAAGTAGGAACTAGTACGATGATTTACAAAACTGTTCAAATTCATACAGTATATAAGGCTCAGCCTGTACAATCAATAAAAATACCAGTTCACGAAATGACATATATTCCGTTACTTTTCTAACTACATTTGGTAAGAAATTATAAATCTCAATCCTTATATAAAGGGAACTTCGTTCAGTGAGCCTATATTTATGACGGGAATAGAAATATTCTAACCTTTTTCTTGTGTTGTTTCGATTTTTAAATTCTTTCAAATAGTAGTTGTGCTTATGAAAGAACAACAGCGTTCGGTATATGAACAAACCAGGCAAAGTCAAGATGTTGTTTCTTCTGAAAGTGCCTCCACATGTAGACCTGAATTTCATCCCAAACAATGTTCTAATCGCAATTTCTGAGTTATGAAAATTCTCTCAGATTGAGAGTCACTTACCCAGAAAATAATACCATAGGTCAGGAGAGATTGAAAATTCGAGAAAAAGATCGTCATCAATGTATGAGAATCAACTTGATTCCTCACCACTTTGAGGGTATAAATGACAGAATTAAGTCGCGATTGAAGCCCTTCACAATGCAGGGGCCAGTTCAGGTGCCTATCAAGTTTAATGCCAAACAATCTAGCACTCGAACTTACTCCAATTTCATTGTTCTCTAGCATTAAACCATCTGGATAATTTAATTTCGACCTTACATAAGGATCAGTGGTATTACTCTTATACCATATCTTTCCAGTTTAACCAATGGTTCTTCATGTCTAACACAGTCATAGACCAACGGGACTTTCATCTCTCATATCATCACGCAGAGCAAAAGGAACATGATTGTCACTATAGAGGGCTTCACTGACTTTTTGGTACGTACAACGTTTCCTCTCAATCGAAGCCGACCACTCTATAAACTTGCCAAGGAAAATTTCAAGATAAAGAGGCAACTTTCTTTCCAACAAGGTGTTGGAATTTATTCCCTATTGGAGTTGTGACTCCGGGAGCAGTGCATGCCAAAAACTCCCTAGATAGAGGTCTGGCTAACTCTCATAAAGTGGTTATAATAGTAACAAGAAGTTGTTTTACATGAATCGAAGTAAAATTGATAATAATTCAAATTTAATTTAATGCAAACCTTGTTGATGATTGTTCATGAATAATGGGTTGAGAAATTATTAACCGAAATAGACCTGGAAAATTCATTTCAAGAGAATTGTATCAGATTATGTTCTAAATGAGGCCTTTTCTTATTTTTCATCTTGATGTTTACTTATTTTTCACTGAAATTTAAAATTTGTAGTGTTCTTTTTGAAGGAGCGGTAGGTTTTTGAGGAACTGAAATTCATTCTATGAAAAAGTAACATTGAATCATAATGTGTGGTAATTATAGAAGCAATTTTTTGGATGTAATACTATTTCACATTCAATACTTATAAAGTATTTTTATGACACGCTTCACAATTTTTTTATTTCGTTCTGGTACACAATCAGGTGGTCTAATCTGATCTTTCTTGAAGATGGATGTAAACTCTTTGATTGCTTAGACGGTCCTGTTTTTGTTGATTTTCTTTCAGTTCCCAGCAATATAATTGCGATGATAGCTAGTCTTGTTTGTTGCCATTTCTGTGTTTTGAACAACCATGTTAAGGCAGTGTGCGAAAAGTGGGAAACACAATTTTTGTCCTTGTCGAAATACGATTCTACTCATGTTTTTACGGGATCAGTCAACGCCCTCATATATTAGGTATAATGTTGCATGAGTTTTGGTTGGCCAATGATATTTTTTTCTCTAGGTGAATATCTCATTATTTTGTTCGGTGCATGAAAATACGAATAGGAAATTAGTAGGCGCATAAGCAACAGTATTGTTATTTCACCTACAGAAAACTATTGATTTATGTGATGCTACGTTGTTAAAGCACAACGTTAGTTGTATATGGTCTTTTGACCAATTGTACCTAATGAAAAATGCAATTTTAATTAAGTCTACTATAATTCTAGTTGATATCATCAATTACAGTTATTTAATTCTCACTGAGAACAGCATGAGCATGTACAGCGGTTCACAATTATAGGGCCCAAGTTTTCTCAAATAGTGGACAGCAATATTATACAAAAATATCATAGAAATATCAGAGTGTGAGTTCTCTAATTCCAGGAATAGAAAATAATACAATTATGGTTATTACAAAAGAAATATGAATAAATTTAGAAAAAAACCTGTCAACTAACAAAAGGATTGAAAGAAAGGAAAAATTACGAAGAAATAGCAATTTTCAGGATCAGATAATGTAGCAATTACTTAACTTAACAAAGCACAATGCCCTCGGTCGACTTGGCAGTGTGAAATCCGGGTGACAGCTGACAGAACCTCGTGGTGGCAGTATCCAAAGGATGATTTCCAATTTCTTGAAAATTGAAGAGAATCCAAAGTTCTCTTAAAATACTACTTCCACGCCAAACCAGCAAAATTCAGCTCTAACTCGTTAATTCTTCAGAAAACAATAGGGGTTGATAAATCTAAAGGATAGGAGTATATTCGATACGTATTTCTACATTTTTTTAATTAAAATTTCTTACCCTCAGTCTTTCAAAAATCTAACAAGGCCAATCCGGCATAAACCGTAACAATCTGGCAAAAGCAATCGGAATTCTCGGCTTACCAAAATCTCTACAACAACCGTTCTTCACTCCGACTTCTTCAAGTTAATCTTCTAAAAGAAGGAATCAATGCGACACGCGAATATGAACCCGATTTCAACTACAAAAAATTATCTTCCGTTTCACATGCGTATCGACATTCGATAACTACGTACAATGGAATATTTAAGGAATAATAATAATCTGAGCATAATGAAAAAATGTAAACAATTCTATATAAAATAATTTTGAATGATTTTGGAAATATTTCGAATTTACAACTAGAAATTATATATTATATACCGTAACAGTGAAGAAGAAAATTTTGCTCACTGGTGGCTCTGGAATCATATCCAGATTATCTTCATGATGTAGTGTCTCATGCAGAGTAAGATTTTTTTTCCAATAGATAAAACAAAATATTCAGGTAATATCACCCTATAGTAGTTAAAAGAACGCCTTCATTCACGTAGCAAAAATCAGGATTTGAAATCATGGAGAAGATGCATTCACCTCTAATATTATTCATCCAAGCATAGATATATTTAATTCGCAAACGCGATGAAATAAATACATATGAAAAAATACACAACTAAACAAAATGAGGTATTGAAACATTTTTATAAAGTTAAAATGGCTTCAAAGTCAATATGCGAACTGAAGCAGTTTGTAGGTTATATTTAGTGTTGATGACAACATTTATGTATGTGTTGATATTGACGCCTTCTTTGTTTCTTTATTTTGAGCATGAATGGACAACCTTTAGATAGGTGTTCTTTATACAGAATGGTAGGTCCATTTGGGTTAATCCGTGAATTCCCGCCTTGTAATATAAGATCTGTTTTATTTCGCATCTCATGCTTATCGCTTTCTTCGAGTTTGGAGGATTCAGTAGTGAATTGATGAAATTTTCGTAGGTCTCATGGTTATTGTTGATCAACGTGAGAATCAAGACTCAATAGGTGGTAAACAAAATAGGATAGTCCTGTTTCAAAGGAAAGATGAATAAAAAAGTTCTGGATATATCTGTTCCAACACCAAAAGCGTATTGTGATTCCCGAATTTTCTAGTCTGGAACCAGATCGCCCGTATCCGTTTCCAAATCGGTACCGAAGCAATAGCAGGTGCGCTTATCCCACGTATCAGATGGAAATTTATTGCTTTCTTTCCCTTCAGAACTCGATATTTTCTTGCCGATGCCGCCCAGTCAACAGGTCTCGGGCGACGCAAAAGCCAGAGAAGTATCCCGTTCCCTCGTTATCCGGGTTTCCTGGAGGCAGATCGGATGTTCGCGAAACATTCTGAAACCGGATCGGATGTTGGGGACTGAAATGATGCGAATTTTTTTTAATCGGCTGCGTTACGGGATTTTCGCGCTTCTTTTCGTTTTCACACTCAGAGAGACGATTTTTCATCACTGCAAAAATTGGAATATGAAGAATGAGTCAAAAATGTGGAAAGAGGACAGTAAGTCGAAAGAAAAAAGAATACTCTATTATCCATACATTTAGAATGATCTTTCAGAAATGTTATGACAGTCATTATTCAACGGTGAATAATTCATAATTCATTCTCTTTAGACATGAATTAAAATCAAGACCTTCTCTAATTTGGCTGTAAAAAAAGTATCGAAAAAAATCATAGCATACTATAGTTTTCATTTCAAATTTTGTTTCAATTCTTGTGAAATTTGAAGCGGCAATGAAATTTCAACAAGTTTCGAAAGTGTTAGAGCATCAAGAGTAAACTAAAGCGGTACTTGATGGAAAAGAAAATGAATGGTCGCATTCACCGGACGCAACTGTGCAAATGTGGCATAATCGTCCGGTGGCACATGCGCTGCACATTCTGGAGCAGTAGGCATTTTTGGGAGCGCTTTGAATTTATGCTAGGTAGCGGTAGGTAGCGGAATCTTCGTCCGGTGAATGCGACCATCGACTTATTCTGAGCGAATGAGAATTGATTCATTCGATGTGTTAAGCAGAAGAATGAAAAGCATTCAGGTATGTAAAAATTGAGAAAATCGTATTCTGAAAAATGCATCACTATAAATATGAAAATCGACATGCATTAGAACCATTGAGATAATTGAGTATCTGCAGAAAAAAAAACGACATTTTTTTTCAAAAATTTCATTTGGATATTCAGAAGTTGTGTATAATTAAATACCAACGCGGGTCAAAGCAGACTCTACATTAAGAACATTCAAGATAAAAGCCTTGAAAAAACCTTAAGTCTCCAGGAGGTTACAAACCTATTGGATGTAAAGAACTCGTATGTATGTCTAATATAAGGGGAGCGGAACCTTGGTCGCAGTATTGTTTGATTTTTGGTTGCTAGTGCAGTTATTAATAATGCATAGGCGGAAGAAAAAACCATATAATAACAAATCGAATGAATGAAAAAAAAAAATAACAATAAAAAGGGAAAAAAATCAAAACAAGAATAATCACAAAAGTAAATGTCACAGACGAGGTGCCTGCGCACCGTGGAGGTATAATATATTTGGTTTATTGTTAATTTTGTCAGATTACATACGATGTTTGATGTAAATTTTAAGTAATTATTATTCAAAAAAATGTTATATTACACCCAGACGGCACCCTATATTCCCGGAATATTCCTCCAATCTGCCATTAAGCCAAAAGATATTGCAATATGCGAGGCATATGCAAAAAATATGTCAAATATATCTGCTCTCAAAGGAATATTCCAGATATATGCTATCCCAGATATGTCTGGTATATGCTACGGGAATATCCATATGATATGTGTTTAGAATATTATTTAATGGTATTTATTGGTATATATATATGAATCTTCATGGAATATTACAAACGTTACAAAACCCTTTTTGAACGGTAACTTTTTATAGTGTAGGTACTACCACTACCTCGATCTTGCTTTTGTTCCGAACTCATCAATAACTGATGAGTTTGATATTTTCCAGTAAACTGTTAAAGAACTACAAACTTTCTATATAAATTATATTTTCGAGGAATCGCAGTTATAATGAAGTTAATTATACTTTGATTCAAGTTAAAAAAATAACACTTTCATTCGCTTAATAATTTGATCTGAATAAAAAATGGAATCAATGATTTGTAATTTATTTATATAATTGATACAATGAAATGAAAAAGCAGGCAACAAATTAAACGTTTTTATTTGTGAAAAATGGACATACTATACTATATCGACTGACAGTCGAGTGACTTTTTAAATAACTGAAATTTTCAATGAAATAGAAAAAGAGGTCCATTATAATTTTGATCTTATAGGAAGGAGATCAAATATATACTTTCAAAAAACAGAAAAAACAGTATAATATGATATTCGAACAGATTTGTAAAGAGGCCGTAGACAAGTTGTCAAAAATCATATACTCGTATGATAATCAAATATTAGTCAGCAGAGGTGAGAGTGGCTTATTCCCCTGGAGGATCGAATCACTTTTGCTCATATTTTTGTTTCCATGCAGCTGCAATGTGGTGACAAAGGTGTTGTCTGGAACTTGGAATCTTTCTAGTTCAACTTATTTCTTCTTGCTTTTCATTGAACCAAATACATTGCATTTCAAACATTTCAGAGCCATCGAAGGTTGAGGAAGTTATGTGGCCACTTCGAACCATATTTTCGCCCTTTCTAGATATTTCCTTGAATTTTATTGAAATATCTGATATAAATAAAACAAACATCATTTCTTTACTATTACTATTTTTTTGCTTTCATCCATTCTAAACTCCCTGAATTTACCGATAAGAATATCAAATTTCGATTTTACTGAGATTTGACTCTCATGGATGTAAACAAAACAGATTTTTCTGATCATCGCCATTTTGTTACTTTTTCAGTCCAAATATTCAAATTTTTGTTTTGTGGTCTTGGATTGAGGTTATTTGTGTTCTGTGGTTAGTGGTTAGTAGCAGTTTGGCGTTCCAAAATGGCCGTCACGTTGAGATCAAAGATGTTATTGTTTGAGAATTATGTGCAGCCAAGCACATGATAAAAGATCAGACAGACAGACAAGAGCATGAATATCAAATCGGCATTGGTAGGTACTCTTATATTTGGAATGCTTGAAAAAGGTCTGTCAGTTCTTTATCTTTGGTTATGTATATTTACGTTTTTTTCAGGTCAAAGAAATGAGGACTCAACAGTGAGGAAGTGATAGAAAGGATATTTCCTATATTTTTGTTGGGTTGGGAGAAGGCAAAAACAAACTTTTCATCCCTAATAAAATTCTGCAATGTTCTCAAAGGTATAGTATAAATAATTTCAGTGATCATGAAATCCATAATTAAGTTTTATTAATATTTTTAGAGGTTCTTAATCAGAATGAAAATACTAAATTTGTTACCAAAATTTTGCTTTCAATCCAAACGTAACAACTACAAGAGCATGAGTGGATTATCATTTCAGGTGTAAGTCTCAGCCGAGCTGAACAGGTCGAAAATGTTAGTGGAATTGTTACAGATTCAGACGCAAAACAGGTTTTCTGAGATACTCATCAAAAAGAGGGATCGCAGGCATATATCATCATCTTCAAGAAGGAAGGTTGCCTCGATATAAAATGCCAACACTGCCTATTAAAATTCAAAGTAAGTTTATAAATTTCAAACAATTCTAGAACAGACTTCCACTATTACTAGAGCAGTAGACGGCCTCTTATCTTGAAAATCTTAGAATCACTGTTTTTTTCAGGGCCAAATCTGCTAGTTGAGAGAAAGCCAGATCAAAAGAAAGAAAAAGGCGAGGAAGATCAAAATCTACCTGAGAGACCGAGAGAATGGGTGTGGACAGAAGGGGATGGAGACTGGGAACCGGAAATCCGTAGGATCTATGATATATCTATATCAGCACCCCAGAGGTAAAGTGTGCTAAGTCACAATATCAAAATTAGACAAAAGAGAGATTATTCAGTTCGATCATTGTTTCAAAGAATGTGTACTGCCATTATTTGGCGACTTCATATACCTAGGGAGTCAAAAATGTGTTCCACTAGCTAGAATTTACTAATGTGAATCCAATATTGTAGATAGTTCGTGTCTGAAAAAATGTGACTTAACACACTTTACCTCTGAGGTGCTGATATAGATATAACGTCGGTTTCACAAAACTTTGTTGGTACCATTAAATTACTCAAAACGTGTGATTCGATTTACGTGAGGTTTTTAATTGCCCAATTAAAGTTTTGTGCTAGTTCACAAACCAAATAATTGAAGTTCACAGTTCAAGATTTATACCATTTAAAATATTACCTCATTGTGTTTTCCCTATTTTTTAGTTTAATTCATCAAATGTTAATTTTTACTTATTCTTAGTTCATATGCCTTGTATTGTTTTGTAAAATACCTAGTTGATTTATATTTATATTTTTACTTTATGTTCATTTTCATAATTTAATGTGATAATTTTGTTAATTATTGTTATTGTACAAAATATTCTTAAAACTGTAATAAATTTTTTTGAAACAATCTAATCAATGCATTCTTATTTAGTACCGCTACAAAAAATTTACATATATTTAAATATATACAAAGATATTACCAGCATATGGCATGGACAAATCAGGAGATAAAAAGATATTGCCAGCATATATGTAAGGGAGATATTCATAGATGAATCTGTATGGCATATGCCATGGAAATATTTTTGAAGATCATGGGATATTCCTGGCAGATGTTTCATGGTGACCTTGGATATTCCTGCTATCTGCCAGGCTTATGCCGTGGGAGATTTGGAATATGTTTGGAATATCTCAATATGCCAGCGGTATATTCATTGAATATGCATGGAATATTTCTGTGCCGTCTGGGCATCAATAAACTTATAATAATAATAATAATATATATAAAATTCATTGAGATGAAAAAATGTGAATTCGACAAAGCTGAAAATTTTATCCCTACATATTAGTGACATTCAAAAGTAACATGCGTGACCAAAACATTCGTAACCTCTGTAATATCGACTGAGATAAGTTCACCAAAACATCCGATTTGTGGTGAGAAGAAGCATGTAAATATTTGACAAAATAATTAACTAAAATTCTAATGAACTCTTATAGCATTCATCATATCGTTTCACATTGCACTCAATTCAATAATAATAATAAATAAAAGAGGTTTTTATCAGATATTCATATGATTACTAAGGTATCCATTTGAACAAATAGTTTGGGAGAGGTTCAGTGCGGGTTGTTAGACCCAACCCTCGCCTGTTATTTCATCTAACTCAGCATTCGAAACTTGTAATCAGAGACGGCAGAAACAACAACCGAAAATGAAAGAACCATTGCCATCATTGACTCATAAGCTTCTCCATCAGATAAGATCTGAGTCTGGCTGGGAGAAAAAGTACAATATTTTCAGGCAGGGAGCTTACTACTCGAGTAATTTGGTAAGTGAAGGAAGACTTTAACAATTCAGTCGCATGTATGAAGGAGTAAGATTGTAGAGGTAGGAAGGTTGATGATTTTTTCAAAATTATCTGATAAAGCAAAGCCTGATGTGCAATTCTTCGGTTTTTCGTATTCTTTCGATTATTAGTTTCATGGTGTGTGAAATCAATTCGTTTTTTCTCATTCCATATATCAACTTCAAACAACAATTCTGCAACTTTTAATTCGTTTTTCATCCTATATGCAGGGGTCATATACCACATGACAGCAATTCAAGTCTTCTATCTCCGACTCTATACAGACAAATATATTTCGAATTCGCATAAGCTCTCTGCAATGATAACCCAATAGGATGAAAGTATCTGAAGTTTTGCTCCATCCAGAGCCCAAGATTCCTCACCTCATCAGATGCAAGTGTGAGTTGGTCTCGAAAGTTATTTAGAAATATATCACTCTGAGTCTGAGAAGCGAAAAGTATTGCCTTCGTTTAATTCGCGTTAAGTTGTAAAGAATGTGCTCTAGAAGAAGTACACATATTATGAAAGTCATTATTCAGTGCTGCGATTACTTCATCCGCTGATCTAGACTAAAAGATAAATACATCTGTATGCATAATAGTGCTATTTACAAGAATGGAATCTCATTAGCAAATTGGAAATATGAATGCAGAATAGAGAGGTCCAAGAATGGAGCCCTGGTGAAAACCCTGAAAAAGGTCATTGAAATCCGATACTGCATTAGCATACCTTACAGCCTGACATATTTGACTCGAAAACCTGAAAATTAGTTTGATCGGACCGCCATTGAACCATACGAAAGCAATATTTCGTTATTCAAAGTGTCAAATGGATTGGAGTAATTTAGCATTACAAGAACAGTCATCTTGTCATCGTCTTACGCTCTATAGATATCATCTGTGACGTTTAAGAGTGCAGTGTGCAGCTATAACTACGCCTTAATCCGAACTGATTAGGTTCTATGATATTGTTTTTATCTAAGTTATTCTGTATCTGTATATGAATTACTTTCTCTAAAATTTTAGAAATGGTGGGTAGGACACCAACTGATCTCAAACCATTAAAATTTTGAGGAATGGCTATTTTTGCAACAGAAATAACATGCGCCGTAGGTAGGATACGGAATTTTAAAGGTTTTATTTTCTGAACTAGGTTCAGACACGAGAGATTGACGTATGAAATTCCATTGCCTACTTGACGACTTTATTCAGAATTGGAACTTAAATTAGAACTTTGATGGAAGTTGCGGTTCAGTTATTATTTTGTTTAATAATCTTTCTGATTCAAAAACCGCAAACATGCGAAGTAGCAATGTTGCTGTCTATGGTACCTTTGATACAACTAATATGCAATGTACTGGATAATTACTCGAGCTATGCGATTTTGCACCCTCCTATTAGTACTGGTAGCAATTTTTTAAATCAACATTGTTAACTCATACTTTAACAATGTGAATTACTCACAACTTCTCCGCGACCAAAACTAGTTAGCTCGGAAAAGACCTTCAAATTTTAATAGACGTTCAGTCATTTCTCGAGGACCAGCCTACATATCGTCAGAAACATTTACCACAGACAAGGTGTTAAAATGAAAAAACAAACTCACCTATGATGGTGGCCAAGATGACGAGTCCGAACAAGATGGCTATGCCGATGGTTGTCGCCAACCTCAGAGTCTCGTCGTCATAAGAGCTCTCGTTATAGCTGGTACGATTGCTCTCGTTATACAAGTTTATGTTGAAGCTCTCTGAGAGGTCGACCGTCCTAAAGTATAAGCTAGAATTGGTCTTGAACACCACCGGGTACCAGACGTCCACAGGGTCATCCACGCTAATCATTGCCTCGTTCATGTCAAGTTTGGATGTGGTCGATGAGAGGGCGTAACTCAGGGTGGTGCTCTCTAGAGTCGGGGTTGCTTCTGTTCTCAGAAGGTCCTTTTCAGTCATCCGCAGGAAAGGGTGACGAAAATGAGCAGTTCTAGTGGTGAAGTTCATGGCTGGCTCCTCAGTCGGCTACATGACTGCTAATTCAAGACCATTCGGCGATAGTTGGCGAGGGTTTGGGAGTTCTCAACTGTTGCAGTTCATGTAGAATCATCTGTAAAATTCGAAATCATAATTTCTTCCTTAACTACATCGAGAAATACATTTTTTTTATTTCACTACTCAATATTCGCGAAAAATTCACATCAATACTTGTCATCCAGTGAATGAAAAATCGATCTGTTGAACAATTGATTTCTCCTTGGCTATATATTATTATCACTCACATAACTCCCCTGTTTTGTATTTTCATTTTTCATGTATAGTTTTCTGATGATTTCGAAGGTGAGGAATGAATGAATATATTCATTTAATTTTTAGTGGTCATCACATCAATAATATAATTTTAACGTTATAATTGCCATTCACAAATGAAATGTGATAAAGCAATGCAATTTGCGACCTTGAAATGAAAACCGATACAGGAAAAATAACCGAAATTCAGCCGAGGCAAAAAACATCTTGAAACTGCACTTTATTTTTTTTATTTTTCATTTATACCTACTTCCTTAGAGAGTGGGACCTCTGACCATTCATGAATTTTTCTCTAATTTGAATTAGACTTTGAAACAGGTAACAAATGTCAATGCTGAATGTTCGACAATAATCTGGTCATTAAATATAATATGTATGATTCAGTTAGAATATATGATAAAATTTCTTTGAACTTTTGGACATGAAATAAATCTCTTAAAATACTCATCGAAATATTTCATACTCCTGTCAAATATAACAGTAACTCATAGTTGTTATGAAATTTCTTCAAAGCGATTGGTTATCCATTCCCGATATCTGCTCGCACGATGCGGTTGTTTTACAAGGACTATAACCACTCAAACCCTATTTGCATTCAATTAATTCATGTTTTGCTTCCAGTAAATGCATATCAATAATGTGGAGTAGATATCCATGTAGTTGTCCCAGTAAATTTTGTATGCCTTAATTCGATGACAACAACTGAAACTACCTGATTTCAGATTATGGACACTCCACGCGATAAAACCAGTCAATATCAATAATTTGCACGAGTTTTCATCGGGAAAACGCAACATTCGATACAAAGGATATTTTTGTTCTGAAGTTGCACATTGATGTGTTGTTATTGTATGCGGTAACCGTGAGGTAGAAACTGTAAACAAGTCTTGCTTTCGATAAAATAAAGATTTCAAAAAAATCCGAAATATTAAACTCCCTCTATCGGCGCCTCTAGCTCTAACTCCTTAGAAAACAAGTAAAGATAATCCCATAAGAAACAAATATGCATGGTTTGTAAATCAGTGATATTTTCGTTCAAAATACGTAAGTTTGTGCAATTAGGTTTTCTGAATTATAGAATTGACGTTGAAGAATTTTCGAAAGATAATTATAAGAGTGTTATAGAGTTCATATATATCATTCTCAAATTTATGTTAATATTTAGGCTAGAAGCTATCTTGAATCTGAGCAGAAAAAAAACGATTTATTCATTTAATACAATATACACAAATAAAGAGTAGGGAAAATTTTGGAATCATTTATTAATTTTCACAGGTGCAACAATGATTAAATGAAAAGTTCTCAATCAAATTTCGTTCGCAATCTTCATGAAACGAAGCACTCACTTTCAAAAATATTTTGGAAAAAGTTGAATGAACAATGAAGTTGTAGATTTCCAAATTCAACAGATTCATCTCTAAAGTTGAACCTTTGTGTAGCACGAATGATTTTGCTTCTAATGGATACCACTTGAAAGCAGTAGCATTCATTTACGAATCGGCGGAATCTCCTGAATCTAGGAAATATTTCCAATCATATTCTTCAACGTCATTTGGGTAATCCAAACAAGTGCATTAAATATTACATAATTGTTCTTCCAAGTAATTTGAATATCTGTGCGTACAATTTTTTCTTCATTCAGCATTCGCTACACTTAATATACAAATCAGAAATCCATTAACACATCACCACCATAAATAGCCTCTATATCACCCTAAAAATTTATTCCGCAAAATAATATAAATATCCCGTGGTCATTCAAAAATTTACAAACAAATCGCTTAGCGCTATTCAGGCTGGTGGCCAAATTTCGAACTCAGGAAATGTAAATCACGTGAGTTACGATTTTTAATGAAAATAATTCCATATAATCGAAGTTCATTTTAATACCGAAGAGTTTTTCCAGTCAAATATCTCCTTCAAGCTGTTAAGGATTCAAAATTCAATTTTCAAAAGGTAATTGGGTTGTTACTAAAAAAAGACGCATGCTCTACTCATTCTAAAAATGAATAGTTCCATTTAGGGTTCATAATTCATTCAAACCTATATAATGTACTTATACTGAAATAATTCAAAGCACACAACCTACAATACAGTAGATAGTGGAAAGAACAAAAATTAGTCTAGACTATTCTTTAAATGATCATTTTAAACAGCATCTATCATTTTAGGAGTGGAACCATTTCTGAATTCAGGATGCAATCTGAGTGTGACCTGACGGGATCCTCGTCTGAAATCGCAAATCCAAGTGGAAAAGGGCGGATTGCGCCATATGAATAACGTATGACTGGCGATTTGCCTCGTGAAGAAATAGCAGATGGTCGCGGTGACTCACGAAATTGGAAAATATTATTTTAGTCAGAAGCTGAAGTTGAAACGAAAAATATTGGTAATTTATGACAAAGGTCAATAAATATAATGATGAATTCTCCATGAAACCTATTTATAACATAATATATAATGGTCCTCAACTATATCACAAGAATATTTAGAAGGTGTCCCGGGAGAAATGCGACAAACAGATACCATAAATTAATTACTCATAATATACTGCATATTAACTTCGGTGAGAGTGTCTCATTCTTTGACGAAGAATATTTCCCGTACTATCTTTGATTTTGATGGATTTGAAAACAAACATTTTTAAATCACCCTGTCAATAATTCATAACATTGTCATCGAAAATTAATAGAATTCTCATCGATTCTTTTTCCGAAATAAACATCAGCAAATTTCACTCCGAGCCTGAGGACAACTCAGTCATCCAATTCAATTCAAACTAAAAGATACCCGAGATGCAATAAAAGAAACAGAATAATATATCCCCCAGCATTCAAGCGAGAGACCTGACTCTATGTTAATTTCCGTTCTGTGGTCCGAGGGACGCGTTCCGGTTCCGAAACGAACTACGTGTGAATGTGGGACTGCCTACCGCATTCCGGAACATATGAATCTCCGTAGGAACATGTTTATAGGTTTCGTACATCTGCGATTTTCGATTATTGAAACGGCGTAATTGAAATTGTGTACAGTCGAATGGAACGCGGCCAAGTCCGATTACCGGAAATCCGATTATTTTGTCACTTACTCTAGTCTGTATATTCAGATTGCCAACTACGTTCTCGAAGCAGCAACAGTATGTACCTAAATGATCTATTCAATTCTGAAACTTCAAAGTTCACGATACATGAATACGAATCTAAAAACAAATGAATAAAACTAAAAATTGAAGGCAAATCTGGAGAACACATGGGAACTGAAATACACAGATGATTTTTTTGAGCAACTCATGTCGAAATTGTTGAGTTTGATGAGAGTTACATTCTACAAATGAATCCGGATGCTCAGTAGAAGAGAATTCACAAACTGAAATTTTTCATCAGATCAGGTCATTAAAGTAGAAACATTTATTCACCTTTAAATCCCAGACGGCACAGAAATATTCCATGCATATTCAATGAATATACCGCTGGCATATTGAGATATTCCAAACATATTCCAAATCTCCCACGGCATAAGCCTGGCAGATATCAGGAATATCCAAGGTCACCATGAAACATCTGCCAGGAATATCCCATGATCTTCAAAAATATTTCCATGGCATATGCCATACATATTCATCTATGAATATCTCCCTTACATATATGCTGGCAATATCTTTTTATCTCCTGATTTGTCCATGCCATATGCTGGTAATATCTTCGTATATATTTAAATATATGTAAATTTTTGTAGCGGTACTAAATAATAATGCATTGATTCGATTGTTTCAAAAAAATTTAATACAGTTTTAAGAATATTTTGTACAATAACAATAATTAACAAAATTATCACATTAAATTATAAAAATGAACATAAAGTAAAAATATAAATATAAATCAACTAGGTAATTTACAAAACAATACAAGGCATATGAACTAAGAATAAGTAAAAATTAACATTTGATGAATTAAACTAAAAAATAGGGAAAACACAATGAGGTAATATTTTAAATGGTATAAATCTTGAACTGTGAACTTCAATTATTTGGTTTGTGAACTAGCACAAAACTTTAATTGTGCAATTAAAAACCTCACGTAAATCGAACCAATAGAATCACACGTTTTGAGTAATTTAATCGTACAAACAAAGTTTTGTGAAACCGACGTTATATCTATATCAGCACCTCAGAGGTAAAGTGTGTTAAGTCACATTTTTTCAGACACGAACTATCTACAATATTGGATTCACATTAGTAAATTCTAGCTAGTGGAACACATTTTTGACTCCCTAGGTATATGAAGTCGCCAAATAATGGCAGAACACAGTCTTTGAAACAATGATCGAACTGAATAATCTCTCTTTTGTCTAATTTTGATATTGTGACTTAGCACACTTTACCTCTGGGGTGCTGATATAGATATATCATAGATCCTACGGATTTCCGGTTCCCAGTCTCCATCCCCTTCTGTCCACACCCATTCTCTCGGTCTCTCAGGTAGATTTTGGTCTTCCTCGCCTTTTTCTTTCACTCATTTCAGAGCAAGTTTTTTTGATCTGGCTTTCTCTCAACTAGCAGATTTGGCCCTGAAAAAAACAGTGATTCTAAGATTTTCAAGATAAGAGGCCGTCTACTGCTCTAGTAATAGTGGAAGTCTGTTCTAGAATTGTTTGATATTTATAAACTTACTTTGAATTTTAATAGGCAGTGTTGGCATTTTATATCGAGGCAACCTTCCTTCTTGAAGATGATGATATATGCCTGCGATCCCTCTTTTTGATGAGTATCTCAGAAAACCTGTTTTGCGTCTGAATCTGTAACAATTCCACTAACATTTTCGACCTGTTCAGCTCGGCTGAGACTTACACCTGAAATGATAATCCACTCATGCTCTTGTAGTTGTTACGTTTGGATTGAAAGCAAAATTTTGGTAACAAATTTAGTATTTTCATTCTGCTTAAGAACCTCTGAAAATATTAATAAAACTTAATTATGGATTTCATGATCTCTGAAATTATTTATACTATACCTTTGAGAACATTGCACAATTTTATTAGGGATGAAAAGTTTGTTTTTGCCTTCTCCCAACCCAACAAAAAATATAGGAAATATCCTTTCTATCACTTCCTCACTGTTAAGTCCTCATTTCTTTGACCTGAAAAAAACGTAAATATACATAACCAAAGATAAAGAACTGACAAACTTTTTCAAGCATTCCAAATATAAGAGTACCTACCAATGCCGATTTGATATTCATGCTCTTGTCTGTCTGTCTGATCTTTTATCATGTGCTTGGCTGCACATAATACTCAAACAATAACATCTTTGATCTCAACGTGACGACCATTTTGGAACGCCAAACTGCTACTAACCACTAACCACAGAACACAAATAACCTTAATCCAAGACCACAAAACAAAAATATGAATATTTTGACTGAAAACGTCGTGACGTAATGTTTACATCCATAAGAAAAAGTCAAATCGAAATTTGATATTCTTATCGGTAAATTCAGGGAACGAAATTGCAGGAGTTAAGAATGGGAGAGGCCAGAAAATAGTTAATTTTTTATTTATAAAGGAGTATTTTTATTCCTGTAAAGAAATAATGTCATTGGTATTTCTGTCAGATATTTTGATAAAATTCAAGGAAATATCTAGAAAGGGCAAAAATATGGTTCGAAGTGGCCACATAACTTCCTCAACCTACAATGGCTCTGAAATGTTTGAAATGCAATGTATTTGGTTCAATGAAAAGCAAGAAAGTATTAAGTTGAACTAGAAAGATTCTAAGTTCCAGACATCTCTGTCACCACATGGCAGCTTCATGGAAACAAAAATATGAGCAAAAGTGATTCGATCGTCCAGTGGAATAAGCTACTCTCACCTCTGCTGACTAATATTTGATTATCATATATGATTTTTGACAACTTGTCTACGACCTTTTCATATATCTGCTCGAATATCATATATTGTTTTTCCATTTATTGAAAATATATATTTGATCTCTTTCCTATAAGATCAAAATCATAATGGACCTCTTTTTCTGTTTCATCGAACATTTCAATTATTTAAAAAGTCACTCGACTCTCAGTCGATATACGATATAGTAAAGCATGTCCATTTTTCACAAATAAAAACGTTTAATTTGTTGCCTGCTCTTTCATTTCATTGTATCAATCATATAAATAAATTACAAATCATTGATTCCATTGTTTACTCAGTTTGATAAATAAGATCAAATTATTAAGCGAATGAAAGTGTTATTTTTTAACTTGAATCCAACTATAATTGACTTGATGATAACTGCGATTCCTCGAAAATATAATCTATATAGAAAGTTTGTAGTTCTTTAACAGTTTACTGGAAAATAACAAACTCATCAATTATTGATGAGTTCGGAACAAAAGCAAAATCGAGGTAGTGGTAGTACCTACACTTTAAAAAATTATCGTTCAAAAATGGTTTTGTAACGTTTATAATATTCCATGAAGATTCATGTATATATACCAATAAATACTATTGAATAATATTCTAAACGCATATCATATAGATATTCCCATAGCATATACCAGACATATCTGGGATGGCATATATTTGGAATATTCTTTTGAGAGCAGATATATTTGATATATATCTGGCATATGCCTCGCATATTGCAATATCTTTTGGCTTAATGGCAGATTGGAGGAATATTCCGGGAATATAGGGTGCCGTCTGGGATTAGATATTTTTCATGGGATGAAAATGATCAAGCTCAATATTATAGTATAAAATACATAGTCTAATAGTTTGAGGCAATAAGCTTTCAATCTCTTTAATGAGGATATCAATCTTACTCCTTGTGATCTATATAATAAAATATCCGTAAAAACAAAACAGTCTCAACAAACGAGTATATAAAAAGTGATCCATCATCAAAATTCTGATGTGATTCATTCGCTTTAGCTAGTGATCATTTCTAGCCATTTATTTTTCAAGAAACACTGATAAAATACAGTGATTTCTGTTATCGAGCATTTCGGCCGTCGTCGTTGATTCATACTCGACGTTCGCCAGTTCGAGTGTCTGGCATCTGCTGAAGATATTCGTTCAGGTGATGTTCTCACTGAATTGAACTGCCCAATGGTAATCAATCGGGAACATCTCCTGAGAGAATAACTTCAGAAGATGATAGACATTCGAACTATCGGAATGTTGGGACTGAATGTACGAAAGTGGTCGCAATACTCAAAATAAAAGTGACATCAAGCAATTGCCGTGAAAGTCGCAACCATGTCACTGAAGAATTAATCAAATCCACAATTATTTTATGAATTAATTCAAGAACATAAATGCAGACAGAACCATTGTTGAAGTGCAGAAGAGTTCACGCCTTATGGAAAAGCATTCACTGAGAATTAAGACGAAAAAATCAAATTAGAATCAATTGAAATGAATTTTTCCGCTGAAATATATTTACAATTCAGGGCCGTTTGCACCAACATTCCTTAAAATTCAGCCTCCCTTGAATTTAAGGATCTAGTGTCTGGCATCTTCAGGAATTATATTTCAGGAGATGTTCTCACTGGACTGAACTGCCTGAGTGTAGAGTATAAATTACCTATTTAGAGTATGGGTAAGCTGAAAACTATATCTACTGAAAAACGTCATACTAGGCTCATAACATTCACAATTTGAAATGGCTGAATGAAGCAACCAGTTAGGATTCATTCATCAATCGCAGAAAAATTTCACTTTCAATCAGCGGTTATGAGTAAGTTTAGATATTTTCCTTTTTAAAAATGTCAATATTTTCATCACTTTTTTTTCATTATTTTTCTTTGAAAGTCTTCAAGTGAAATTTTTCATAAATTACATAGATCCATAGAGGGGGGGGGGCGCCTGACTAGAATTTTGCGGGGGCCCAAAAATTTTGCCCTTTGCCATTGTTCTTAGGGATGATCTTTAGCAAAATCTTAAGAAAGCGACTCATCAAGCTAATAAGCCAATAATCGCTGCATCTTTTTGCCTTGTTCTTCTTTGGAAATGTGTTGTTAATATAAATTATTATAGATGAATCTTGAGAAAATCTCTTCATTTTTATTTTTATGTTCTCTCAGAATCTCTTCCCTATCTTTGGATATTATTGCAAAATTATGGCAAATTGTAAAACTGTAGATACACCTATTGCAATCACGAAAACAAAGGAGTCAACCAAGTTCACACAAACATATTATCCTCATTGAGAAGTTATATTTATTATATTTCTTCTATCTGGCGACAAAACCGAGACCAGACCTAAGTTTCTCTGTGGTGTATGAATTTAGAACTATGGAGAACCAAACAGATAATGATATAATCAATGAGAAAAGATTATTGATGTGTCTAAAAAAGACATCACATTGATTATTCTCTCCTAAAAATGCAGATATATCGAAATTACATATACACGGACATTGATTTCGCAGGATATTTAAATACTAGGCATAGAATAACTGGTGTAGCCTGTATGCTAGGCAACACAATAATGAATTCGATTTGGAAGAAGCAACCTGTCAGTTTATCTTCAACAGAAGCAGAATTCATTTCAGTTATGAAGGTGTGAAACTTGGAAAACGGTGACGTTCCTCTCGGAATGTTTTTTGATCCGTCAAAGGGCTTCGATTGCGACTCGGGCATATTGTTGGAGAAACTGCGTGTATACGGAATAAGAGATAATGTTTTGGACTGGTTCGGTAGTTTTTTGTCTGACCGCACACAGTGTGTGAAGATCGAACACAAAGGAATAACTTATAGATCAGACCCACTCAGAATAGAGACAGAGGTGTACCCCAGGGAAGTATTCTGGGGCCATTGCTGTTCATTATTTATTTCAATGACTTTGAGGATATTTTCGAGGGATCTAAGCATCATCTTGTTCAATATATATGCTGATGACAGTTCTATCGTATTTAAGGGGAAGAAACACGCAAGACGTGATAAAATCGCTGAATTTTTATATGCCACGGATACAAACATGGATAGGCAAAAATAATTTACTCCCGAATCTCAACAAGACAAAGTGCGTAATATTTAATTCAAGTCACTCCCGGCGTCCTATTCCTGAGTTCATAGAATACCAAAGTCAAAACGTAAAGATAGATGAAGTCACTAAATGTTTAGGAATCAAACTAGATAAAGCTTTGAACTGGAGCGAGCATGTTCTACATCTGAACTGGAAACTGAACTATGTCATATACAACTTTCGTGTCGCCAAGAATTTGCTGAACTCAAAATCTCATTATACTGACATTATTCTTTTCTAATTTCCAGTCGTTGCTCAGTTTTGGAATTATATTCTGGGGAGGGACAATCGACATTGACAGAATATTCCGCTACCTGAAAATGATGCTCAGAACTATGTTGGGTCTGCGTTTCCATGAGAGTTGCAGGGGAAAATTTGGGGCTCATGGAATATAACCGTGTCCGGACTCTATATAAGAGAAAGCCTCATTTACAATTCCAAAAACAAGCACTTTTTTCAATTATTCTGTCTTCAGACAGGACAAAAGGTAAAAATTACATGCTTCCGAAGCATAACATAATAACAACTCAGAAAAACTTTTTATATATGTCTTTGAAAATGTCTAATTATCTTCCATATGCTATCCAAAATATCACGAATGAAGCAAGTTTCACGAGAAATATAAAAGAAA
This sequence comes from Hippodamia convergens, assembly GCA_038502775.1. Classification (NCBI taxonomy): domain Eukaryota; kingdom Metazoa; phylum Arthropoda; class Insecta; order Coleoptera; family Coccinellidae; genus Hippodamia; species Hippodamia convergens. The sequence continues at coordinate 172,149 of JAVSIQ010000048.1, read as the reverse complement.
TTCTACTCAAGATCAAAATTTTTCAGACATAGTGTCTAGTCTGCCGTTGTTTTTTTGTAAGAGGTTATCTTTGTAAATCAATGAATATTATTATTATTATTATTATTATCATTATGTGAAAGCATTTTTACAAGAAATTGAAATTTTTGTAGAAACAAAATTAGTGATGAATAAGTCTCATGGAAAATCGAAATTTTACTGGACGTATCAAACACATGGATGTGAAATATTTATTCAATTGCAGAAATTTCAAAAATGTGTTGTATATTGTCCCACTAAAGATCAGTTGGCTGATGTATTGACAAAACCTTCGTTGGTCAATAAGTTCAAAAGATTTGTTGAACGACTGATTCATGGTAATTGAGATTTTTATATGTTGATCTAATTATAAATTGATATATTGGGGGAGGATGTTAAAATAGTATAATTAATTGATTTATTCAGATTTCGTTAGAGTTTCCTCAGTAATGAGATGAAGATATGCTAATTTTATATGATATATTACAAAAAATGATTCCTTAAATAATATGATGAGAATGAAAATCTCATATAAAGCTTTTCTCAAGATTCATCTAAAATAACAACATAGTTTTATAAATGTTGAACAAATGTCGCCCGATCGGTAGACTATATTGAAGAGCTTCACTATCAGGCTCAGCGATTCCTTATTCTTTCGGATTCAAATATCTTCAGAATTAATTGTATTTGGTCCTTCATCTTTTCTTCCTCTTGTCAAGGCGATTGCATGTTTGACCTCCTCCTTAGTTGAATCTATTCCTCCGCTTGTATACAGTTCAGGGATCTCCGATTTTTCATCTAGAAAAAGGTTCCTGATATAGCTACACCACTGCTCGAACTTCTCGTTAACGTCAAGAATTGTCTTATCTTTGGTACCCAAGAGAATGCCGAACTGACAAGGTGTACACACCAGCAGCCTCCTTAATGTTCTAGATCAAATTAATAGTAACATATTTAGCATCCAGATTTTCGATTTCATGACACTGCTAGCTTATCCAAATCTCTTGTTAACATGCTTCTTGAGGACATTCTTCGAGTTAATTACACTTTTTAGTTTGTTGTTCAGCTCCTCTATATGATTGTACCATTTCAAGTTGTTATCTACAGTTACACCAAGGAAACGAACTGATTTACCAACTGTGATATTATAGTTTGACCCTGTTATATCTTTAGGATAAGCTCTTTTTGATTTGTCTGTTGAGAAAATTATGCACTCAGTTTTATGTTCATTCAAGAGAAGCATATTTTCTGTACACCATCTTGCAGTCCTATCTATTGATTCCTCAATCATGTTTGTAATTTATAGTGGATTCTTGACAGACATTGTTAAATTAGTGTCATCTGCATACATCAACTACTGTGAAGGAGAAGTTGCGGTAAGTCATAAATATAAAGAACAAACAGCAGTGGTCCCAATATGCTGCCCTGAGGCACTCCCATCCTGATGTTGGCTTCCTTTGACTTGAATGTTTTTCCGTTGACTGAAATTAGTACTCTTTGTTTTCTTTTTGTAAGATAGCTATCCAGTAGTCTCAACTGTTTATCTCTGATTCCATACATATTGAGCTTGTATAATAAAAGCATGTGATCTACACAATCGAAGGCCTTAGATAAATCGAAAAACACTCCAACCGGTATCTCCCCCCTTTCTTCGAGAAAAGACGAAACTCTTTGGGTAAGTTCGAAAATTGCTGTTTCTGTACTCCTTTTATGTATAAAACCATGCTGGCAAGTGGAGAGGATCTTAAATTTTTTCAAAAAATTCATTATGCGATTTGATAATATCTTTTCGAAAATTTTTCAGAAAGATGTCAACAAACTAATAGGTCTGTAGTTATTGAATTGCTTTGTGTTATCTTTCCTATGTAGAGGCTTGACAATGGAAACCTTCAAATCATCGGGAAATACACCTTCTCTGAATGACTGATTGATTAGGATGGTAATAGGTTTCTTTATTTGGTGGATGCATTCTTTGACTACATTCATAGGTACCTCATCGTGACCACATGATTTCTTATTTTTCAAAGATTTCACAGCTGAGATTAGAAGCCTTCGAAATACGGTGTGCTACCGCCGAATGCTCAGGATTTCGGACATCTACCATGTCAGAAATGATTCTGCTATGCAACTGATGCAGAAGGATCTAAAAATACTGCAGTGTATTAAAATCAGAAAAGTGTCATATCTGGGACATGTATTACGTAATTAAAAATACTACTTCAACTGATTTCACAAGGCAAGATAGAAGGAAGACGGTCTCCAGGGCGCCAGCAAACATCATGGATGCAGAATATTTGGCAATGGAGAAGGGTGACGACCATTCAAATATTCAGGGCAGCTGTAAGCAGGGTAATGTGGACTGAAGTGATTGCCAACATCCACAGAGGATAGGCACCAATAGAAATAGATGATACTTCTTAATTCACTGTATTCTCACATTATGCGCATAGGTACAGCTCGCAATTGTTGAGTATTTCGCGGAAGTTTTTCATAAGATTTCGAGGGCAATATGGATGACTTTTTCCTGAAATCGTAAGGGAAGAAACTAGCCTTGGAAGCCCTGTAGAGCGAATTTGCGTCCAATATCTCCATTTTTCTATGATTCATGTTATTTAAATTCTTTGCAAAACCGGTTTCGTATCTGGATGTTTCATGAAATATTTATCTGCATTCTCCGGACTATCGTTTTCTCCATTCTACGTCATCCGATGAAAAACTAAGGGGACGAATTCCGCACATAATTGCACAGGACATGCCCAAAAAGCTATTCAATCTGAAAAGGAGGGTCGGAGACGAATTGTAATTAATTTCGGGCGACCTCTCACCTTTAACTAAATTTCAATTCAATCCACGGAAAGAAGATTGCGAGAGATGGCTCTTGAAGGGAGTTTCGGGGTCACCAAAGGGGGTTCCTGCCCCCTCCAGTGATTTCCACATCATCGTTCTCAAACGGGAGTAATATCTGAAGAAGTGGGAGGAGAAGTGGACATTAAATGGCTCGAAATTGGAATTCATTTTGATGAAGCTGTTGAATTTTATGTAGGTATCTGATGTTAATCATGAGAACTCGACATAAAATTCAGGAATTAATTTTTCATGCAATGAGAATCCAAGTTGCTGACTTCAACCTTCATCTCGACAATGGATTCTTGATCCTCGGAAACAAAAGACTCTGTGACAATATCGACTAATTGCAAATTTCAACTTGATTGTTTTGTAAAATATTGCAAAAAATTCTGACATCAACCTCCAAAAAGTATTTATTCCGCAGTGAGTGTACAGGGTGGCATATTTCGATGTTTTAACACTACAACTTTTGAACCAGAGGAGATAGACAAAATCTGATACCCCATTCTCGATCTCTTTTTCAGAGAAACTAACAAGAGTTGTATTCATTTTTGGCTACCTTCTTTTGTTTTCGAGTTATAAGCGAAAATTGGAAATATAGTGATATCGGAAAAAATTTATATCTCCGCCAATACTGATGATAGAGCTCTGAAATTAAAATATTATACAGGCACTTTCCTACGTAGAATCCAGTGGCATGCTCGCCTTTTTTGCAGCATTTTTAATTACGAAGCTATGACACAAAGGTGTGCTTTTTTGAAGAGGAACAGTAGATTTTTTTGCCATTTTCTGAAAGCTTAATTTTTTCGGATTTCAAAAATATATACATCGTATGGTTCGTATCAATCAATCAATATGAGTATAAAAATTTTTCAAGAACCTATATTCGTCTGAGTCTCAATACTTTCTATGGTTTCAATTGTCGATAAGCACGAAAAACTAAGTATCGTATAATTACCACAATTTCTTTCTAGTAGTCTTTTCATTTCTATGCTCTTGTTATAGGAAGCTATATTTTTCTGTGCTCATGAACAGTTGAAACCATAGAAAGTATTGAGGCCCACATGAAAATAGGTTTTTGACCAATTTCCATACTCATACCGATACAAACTTCACGATGTTATATATTTTGTAAATCAGAAAAAATCAAGCTTTCAGAAAATGTCACAGAAATATAGTGTTTCCATTTAAAAAAACATAACTTTGGATCATAGCTTCGTAATTGAAAATGGTGCAGAAAAGACGAGCATGCCACTGGATTCTACGTAAAAAAGTGCCTGTAGAATGTTTTAATTTCAGAGCTCTATCATCAGTATTAGCGGAGATATAAATTTTTTTCGATATCGCCATTTTTCCAATTTTCGCTTATAACTCGAAAACAAAAGAAGGTAGCCAAAAATGAATAAAACTCTTGTTAGTTTCTCCGAAAAAAAGATCGAGAATGGGGTATCAGATTTTGTCTATCTCCTCTGGTTCAAAAGTTGTAATGCTAAAACATCGAAATATGCCCACCCTGTACATACGCTGTGGGAGACTTCGTTCGGTATTGGAATATTTCTTCTAGATAGAAAATTCATATTGTTCAAGAACATGGATTGTATCTGTAGTTGATTGAAAAGCTCCTTTTTTGCTACAAGTATAGTCAAGTATACTCGGGCTACCGAAACGCTCGTTTTGAGAAACTTATTGAACAAAACAATACGGATATTACATATTCGACATTCAATAATAATAATAATAATGTCTTTATTTCCACCCATACATGTTTACTACAGATAGAAAGATCCAAATGCATAGAATACAAGTGGAAATCTCAAGGGGAAGTTCACCAATTGGTGCTCTACCACTCAACTCTTGGTACATTTATCAAGTACAATCAGGAAAAAATTAAAATCCAAATACTAAATGAAATATTAATCCTTGAATATATTGCTAAGGTATGAGAAACAAATCAAAATAATATACATGTACACACATTCGGAAACATCCCAGCAAAAATAAAGTAGCAGCTAGCCAATAATACAGACCTACTGTGAAAGCAAATATATTTTCAAACTTTTCTTGAATTTTCCACAATTAAATCGTTTGAATTCAGACGGAAGCGCATTATACATTTTATATATATTGAATCTAAAACTTCTCTCAAACATGGAAGTCCTGTGCATAGGTGCCGACAATAAATCCCTGTTTCTCACATTAATATTGGGGACATCTGTTCTGAATCTGATTTTGTTATATAGATAAGGGGGATTTTTGTGTAGAATAATTTTATGATATAAGCACATACAATGAAACATAAAAGTATTTTTCAAAAAGAGCCACTTCAAATCTTTCAACTTATGAGAAACATGATCATACTTTCTTATACCGAAAATAAATCGAATGCATGAATTCTGAACACGTTGCACTCTGCCCAACATATCTTGATCGATACATGTGCCATACAGGGTCTTTCACGAGGAACCTCACCCATATTTATACGGGAAACTACTGAACGTATTTTCATGAAATTCAGCACTTATAAGTATTTCACGATGCTGATGAAATCTAAAATATTTTCAAGGCATGAGCACCTCCGGTTTTTCCGGAAATGACGTCAACTTCCGTTTTTCAAATTAGAACACCATTTTTTTATTGCAGAAATAGATTCCTTAGAAAATTTTAAGTTATTTTGATGTAACATTTTTCAGTTTTGGTTGGAAAATTCTCTCTGAGCGGGAAAATTCGAAAAAAAAATCGAAAATAGAGCTCCGCTGAAACAAGAATAACTTCGAGGTTTTTTGATGGAAAATTTTCATTTTTGGGATTTTTCAAGATGTAAGATTGATGTATCCACTTTAAAAATCGAAATCGCGATTCATGATACAGGGGGTGAAAAAATCGCTTTCAAAGTTAGGGATGACAAAATCGTGAAAAAATCAATTTTTTCAAATTAGAACCCCATTTTTTTATGGCAGATATTGAATCTACGTTAAAAAATAATGTGAGTGTATGCATCACACCCTTGCCCTAAAATGGATATTTCCTGAGTTATTCACAAAAAACTGTTTTTCGTCTTGAATTTTCAGCTATTTCTTTTCCCTTCACGCCAAAAAGATGAAATTTTCAGCAACTGTTATTTGAACCATGCTGTAGATTTTTCACCCCTTCTTGAAACCGAAGTCAAGTTACTATTAGGAGAACCATGGCAAACTCTCGCAGATATAACTAGAGAAGATGCTCAAAGTTTTGACCGTTAATTTCTAGACATTTATTTATACGTCTCAGGAATGCTTCGTGCGTTGCTCTTCTTATTTCATCGGGAGATCTGCAAAAGTGTTTAAAAACCAAATTGAGTTTCAAAACTATGAATCTAGAAATCTAAACAAACCTGAACGCATTTCTGACTCGTTCTATGCAGTCCTCTTTATCAGTCAGGGGAGTTGAGTAGACAATATTTTTTATCCTACCCCAAACATAATAGTCTAAAGGAGTTAAATCGGGAGAACGTGGTGGCCAAAGATGTGGACCATTGATCGCCAACCATCGATCTTCAAATAGCCTGTAGAGGATATTTGACACATTGAGTGAATTGTGTGGAGGCGCGCCATCTTGTTGATACCATAAGTCATTATGGTTCTGTACTAGCGGCTCAATTATTTGAGTCAATATGTCAGAATATCTATCTCCTGAAAATTTCATCTTTTTGGCGTGAAGGGAAAAGAAATAGCTGAAAATTCAAGACGAAAAACAGTTTTTTGTGAATAACTCAGAAAATATCCATTTTAGGGCAAGGGTGTGATGCATACACTCACATTATTTTTTAACGTAGATTCAATATCTGCCATAAAAAAATGGGGTTCTAATTTGAAAAAATTGATTTTTCACGATTTTGTCATCCCTAACTTTGAAAGCGATTTTTTCACCCCCTGTATCATGAATGGCGATTTCGATTTTTAAAGTGGATACATCAATCTTACATCTTGAAAAATCCCAAAAATGAAAATTTTCCATCAAAAAACCTCGAAGTTATTCTTGTTTCAGCGGAGCTCTATTTTCGATTTTTTTTTCGAATTTTCCCGCTCAGAGAGAATTTTCCAACCAAAACTGAAAAATGTTACATCAAAATAACTTAAAATTTTCTAAGGAATCTATTTCTGCAATAAAAAAATGGTGTTCTAATTTGAAAAACGGAAGTTGACGTCATTTCCGGAAAAACCGGAGGTGCTCATGCCTTGAAAATATTTTAGATTTCATCAGCATCGTGAAATACTTATAAGTGCTGAATTTCATGAAAATACGTTCAGTAGTTTCCCGTATAAATATGGGTGAGGTTCCTCGTGAAAGACCCTGTATACTTGGGAACAGTAATTGAACTGCGATAATACAAGAGCCTCACACAGTTGCTTTTTTATGGGAATGGACAGGCATGTTCTGTGGGGATAAAGCAGACGGAGCGCCCCATACGCTCTCCGAATATTCCGCAAAATGTGTTCTTGGAATCTGAGGGACCTATCAAGAATAAGTCCAAGGCTCTCCGCAAAGTCAGAAATCTCAACAGTATCTCCACCTATTGATAACTTCAAATTTCGCATAGAATGCTCGATACCAGACTTGCTCCCAAAAATGAGGATTTTTGATTTCTTGGAATTCAACACAAGAGAATGCAGGGAGGCCACGTTGGCAATTGCATTAATGTCTGAGTTCATCTTGATATAAGCATCTTGAATATCATATTGAAGATAATATGATACTGTTGAAAACGTGAACTAAGTAGGGCAGAATCTGCGGGCAACAAATTTTTATAAATGAGGTATCAATACCGTCAAATCCAGAACTGCCATCTTTTATCTGTGATAGGATGTTGAAAACCAATATTTCATCGACCATTTGGAAATTAAATGCGTTAGAAAGAATTTTATTTTTCCTATAACCAGAATTATCCGATGGAAGATTATCCAAAAGAAGTCATTAATGGCATCAGGTTCGGTAAATTTCTGTTCCACGCTAAGTGACCCACTCTTTTTGACATCCAGTAGCTTCAGCTGTTTCCATAATTCCCTCCTTGTACCATTGACCGAAATATCTTCGAAATAAGATCTCTTTACCAAATTTATCTCATGATTCGTCAAATTCCTCAACCTTCTGTATTGCTCCCAGTTCTCAGTTTTTCGCTTTCTCCTATGTCTTGCCTTAGCCTTATCTCCTCAATAATTTCTTCACATTTTCAGTCAACCAAGGTGCCCTCCTCTTTGTAATTCTAATAATTTCAGGCGGAAAATATTTATTAAATAAACCAAGTAATTTTTCAGTGAATAAGTTCACTTTTTCATCAATATCATTGATGTAAAAAATTTCCTCAAAGTTTGAATTGGCGAAATCATGAAATAACACGGCTTCATTGAATTCTTTACAATCTCGCACAGTAATAAATATGGGATCCACCTTAGGTTTTGTTTATGTTTGATTGAGAGAGCACTTCAGAAGATGATATGGAGCATGCTCTTGTTCCTAATGGAATTCAGAGATTTCTCAAAATTCATAACACTGGACTTTAAAATATATACATTGCAATTACAGTGAGGATACCTACTTCTCTGAATATTTCTCGATATGATCTAGAAGATAAATACAGCATTGCTCCGGCCCTCTATCGAACCACAAATTTCATCACGTGTTCCCTATTTTTCAACAAAATAATTGATCAAAATCATTTAATTTCATAGGAAAGTATTTTATCATTTAATGTATGATGTTGAAACTTCTAAAATTCCTAGCACTTGAATGGAAGATCATTGGTAGTAGGTAACATTTCCAATTGTTATTCAGTTATCGTCAATTCACATTCAGAAAACATCACTTGTATTTCAGATTAGTCAAAAGTATTTCAGAAAACATCAAATGGTATTCAGATTTGTCAAGTGAATTTCAGAAAATATCAAATGAAATTCAATTGAGTTATTCGAAATATATTTGATGTCTGAAATTCAATTGACTAATCTGAAATTAAAATGGCGCTTTTTGAAATTAAAGTGACTAATCTGAAATACATTCACGGTTTCTGAATTACACTTGGAAATGGTGTAGTCGACAAACTTCAGACCGATGTCGCTGATCAACACTCTGGAAAAGGTATTCACAACTGCTATTCACAGCTGTCACCCAGATCTAATGTAAAAATTCGTTTCTCTGTTGGCGTTTTGATGCGTTCACTCTTGGTCATTAGCCTTTCAGACGAGAACTATGTCAAAGTCAAAGATTACAGATACCTACTGGATTCTAGATGAGATGTTGTGACACCTCTATTTATTTAGGTTCTTTTTGTTTCAACATTTATCCTATTATTTTAGATCTCTTATTTAGATATATATCGAGGTGGAATACTATTTTCGTTCCATGGTGGATGCGAACCGAACTAAATGCTTGACGCGAAATTTTTAATTAATATTTTATGAGGTTCCACTTTTTGAACAACAACTCTATAAAAATTAATATTGAATGCATATGATGTAAACTTTAATTTTCACAAAATTTCAGTTTACAATGATTCGGATGAAAATTAATTTCTATGAAATTATATGAATTTACAAATATCATCAATTTGAGAGATCAATAAAAAATCTTGGAATCATATTTTCATTTACTCCTCATCTGAAAAATTTGATACATTTGAAATCTGAAAAGAATGAACTATAAGTATAATGTTATATGTTATGTTTTGTATTATGTAATATAAATAAAATTTAAAAATTTTTTATCTGCAAAAGACAGAAATGTTGAATTCTGGGTTTTTTAATATTCGGACGTGAAAATATGACATAAAATGTCACGATTCTACAAAGTTGTATGAAAAATAAAAATTGACGAAGGAGTCTGATTTAGACTCCGAAACGTAACGTTTAACGTCCAAATAAGTGCTATTTTTTTGTTCGTTGCAAGGCAACAATTTCTTCTTGTAAAATTTTGTCCCCTGATAAATAACGCAGGGTCCTTTATTCTTTTATTAAAAAAAATCAAATTGTTTCTTGTTTCAGAGACTGGGAGAGAAAAATGTTCAGAAATATGCAAAGACCTCCCAGACAATATTTCTATAGATATGTTGAATGAATAACCGAGTATATAACATTTTATTTTGCTGCATTATATTTGCTGATCATTTCCTTCCAAAATATTTTATGAATCAACAGATGTTGTAGAACCTTCAAGAAAATCAAGTTGTTTTCCACCTCTGCTCGAGTATCGAGCTGACAATTTGAGTATACACTGATGTAAACAAGAAATATGAGTCATATGGTGTTTTTGCAATATTACTGTGAACAAAATTGTGGGAATCGCATCAACTGATAGATTGCTTCTGAATTTGGGAGAAATAGAAATAATCGGTTAATTAATCTCAATTGGCTACATGTTTCAAAATGATCTGAATTGGCTTTGACAGAAAGATTTCTTACGCTCAGTTCATCATGACACCTAGATAGTAACACTTCAATAATTTCTTTATTTTTTACGATATATTAGAATTAAATGCCGAAACTGTAAACAGATCTCGAAAGCAAAAGTAAACAAACATTCACAGACAGATTTTGAGCTTGCAGCGGTACGTGTGTATGCGATCCAGAAACAACAGGTGAGGGTGGTGGGGGGAAGGAGGTGTCCCATCTATATTCTCTGTTATCTCTGTAGCCAATGGGTTCGTAAGGGAGCCAGAATTGACATACTCAAACTACAAATTTCAGAACATGCATGGGTACCATCTAGCTTCAGTATCCACATCATATTTGCAGCACCCTCGTTCATGCATATGGTTTCCTTGATAATAATTTGAAATTTCCCCTTAGATTGTTACTTGTGAATCGAATGGAATATTATTCGCATTTTTACTCAGAAGAATAAAAATTCGGTTTGTCTCAGGATATTTCATGAATATTCAGAGTAACCAATATAATGAATTTATTCCATTCCGTATATAATAAAGGTATATTATATAGTAGCAACACTTCGTGAAAGGATTTCATTAGTAAACTACTGAATAAAGGTTGAGTGTTTTAATGGGTTAGTTGCCGACAGTTTCGATAAATTTTATCATCAAATTCAGGGCTCTGAAATGAGAGATTACATTATTTACAATCTTGGTATCAACAAATCGAATATTTTTGAATAAAAAATCGAACTGATTTACACACATAAGATAAAAGTACACACTTATAAAATTACCGAAAGAACTAATAGCAGGTATTTTATTTACAGAAATCTGAGTATTCAAGGGTTCATCATTCTATAGGTGGTACTTACAACTAAGTTTTGGGTTTTCTAGAATATAAAAATAATTGGGAAATGAACAGTATTGACAAAACATATACGAAATCATTGTTCACAATTTCATAAAACAATGACAATATGATGTATTAGAACGTACACATGTGGTAGGAGAAATCTAGCACGGAGAAGGACAACCATCGAATTTTCATTTGATCTTATTATCAATATGAAATACTAGGTAGTTAGATAGATCTAATAAGTTGAAGTATGCCGAATTCAAATTCCTTATATCTTTTGTTAAAAGCATTGCCTAGAAAGAATCATTCCCATGATTCTCGACTTTTTCGAAACAACACCTGCTAACACTCAAGAAGCCCGTCTGATAAACCCTCTGCATGGTGCACTTGAGTCCAGTGCCGTGAGTGAAAATTTAAAACTGCTGTAAACTAACTAATACTAGTTGATGTCGCGGATTCCACATGAATTATTGATAAAACGTTGTTTATAAGGAAATAATTTATATTTTGAAAACCTCAGTATATAGCAGAATCTCTTTCTCTCGAAGAAATTTCAACAGCAGGACAGGGCACCTGTATAAAATATATAAATGTTGAGTTAATCAAATGGAAGTTACAACTTTGTCTAAGCGCATTTCTCTGGAACGTTGATAAAAAATACTCGCTGCTGCTAGCTTCGTCGTTCTTGCTTTGTTACAAAGAAAGGACCTGCAAGAAAGGAGCTCAAAGGCCCTGTGAATAAATAATGGAACGAGTACACGAAAAAAATTCGAACAATCCCGGTTTCGTACCCGAAATTAGAACGGGGCAGAGTCTTCCATATTTTCCGGTCTAGGAAGGGACTGCGACGTGAGCGCACTTCCGGGACCCGGCGAATTCTTTCCGGGTCATAAAGCATTCCGGTTTTGATTACGTTGTGAATTCTCGCGCGGACAAGTCCATCGGGAGCTGCGTCCGCGCAATTAACATTCCCAGTTGGGGGGTAAGTGCGTATCCCCAGGACTGTTGTAATCGGTGTTGGTAATTGCGACAGGTTCTTGTTTTGGAGTGGTGGAGATGGACTTGGGAAAGGGTTGCGCTTTCAGGAATTATTCAAGAAGCAGGGTCGGCACGAGGGTTCGGTAGGAGAAGCCCGAGGAAAAAAATATGGTGCTTTCGAAGTGAGTGAAAACACTGACCAGAAGTCATTTCAAATTTATAGCAGTTTTCAGACAATAGTTTCAAAAATCGTTTTCACCAATCTCACTTGTGTTAAGTTCCCCTCAAAAAGAAGCCTTTACTTAAATTACGTTGCACCAGCTGTTTCAGTGACATTTTGATGGCTAACTGGCAACATTCAATTCGAGTGGTCCTGTATTCACCACTTCTTTTATTTTTTCTGAAAGTCCATGTACACTGTGTCCCAAATTGGGTGAGACTGCACGGTATCTCAGCTATTATTGAAGATAGACACCCTGTGTCACTTTTTGGTGAAACTTTTAAAGCCACAAACAGAAATGTTTCAACTACTTTTGTTTCTGAATCACAGGGAAACCAATTAATTTTATTATATTCATTCATAAACTCGAAATATCGTGGAACCTCAATATAACGAATCGGAAGGGAACAAGTGAACATTTCACTTGTTTCACAAATTGTTAAACTGAAGGCAGAAAGACCTCGGTCGTTAGCCTATTGGTGCACCCAATAAATATTTTTTATTTTTAATATTTTTAAAGTGGAGTTCCTTATATTGGGGTGAGATTGGTCTACAATTTGTTATATCGAGGTTTCTCTATCGTTTTATTCAGCTCAACATAACGTACTCATCTCGTTTCAGCGAACAACTTCTACTCATAAATGTGAACTTACTACCGATCATATAATATCGGTTGGAACGTTATATAGATGTATTGACATTCTTTTCGATAGTTGAAACTTAGTAATGAGGAGGTAGTTCCTGAAGAATTTGTGGAGGTTTATTTCACATTAACTCTCATAGACGATTTAAGTGAATTAGGATAAATTATTGAAAAAAACAAACATAGTAATAGTAATAGTAATAGTATTTATTCGATCTCATAATGATTTTACAAAGTAAAATGAAGAGAGATTAAGTCAACAAGAAATAAGCACATTTTAGCTCATGTTCAGCTCAGATAGTGAGTATGGTTCAATATCGATTAGATAGTTATATACTTTCTTCTTGAAGGTCTTCAGAGTTGTGATATTTCGATATTTCTTCGGTAAGGCGTTGTAATATTTCATGGCCATATAGAAGACACCTCTTTCGAACAGCTTTAGGGAGTGTTTTGGGTAGATGTAGGGAACCACCTGTCTTTCATCTTCTCGACGTCGGCACTCGGCGAATATGTTTGAGTGTTTGCGCAGAAACAGTAGAAGCTTATAGACATAGAGACCATATACTGTCAAGATTTTGTTGTCTTTAAATGCTCCTCTACAAGATTCTCTGTATCCTTTCATCAGCATCAGTCTCAGTATCCTCTTTTGTGCGATGAAGATTTTTTCAGTGTTGGAACTTATTCCCCAGAATATAATGCCGTAACCTATCAGGGACAGGAAGTTGGAAAAGTGTACTGTCCACAGTAGATCGATTCGAACTTGTTTGCTCAGTACGAAAATGCTGTAAATCACAGAGTTGAGTCTACTGCAGAGATGATCTATGTGACCGTTCCATTTGGGGTTTGCGTCCAGTATTACGCCAAGAAATTTGGTCGAGGGTTTTGGTGTCATTTCAACAGTATCTGTCTTTCCGATTTTTTCTGGGAGCGTTAGACGACTTCTATCTGTAGAGGAGATTACGCATTCGGTCTTATTGCTGTTCAGTATCAGGCGGTTATTAACACACCAGTTTTGGATTCTATCGAATGCTGAAATCAGGTTGTCTTGAACATCTGGTATGTTTGCTGCAAGGATGAGGAAGTCTGTGTCATCAACGTAAATGACAGCTTCCTCTTTTTGACTGGCTGCTATTTTGGGAAGGTCGTTTATATACATGATGAAAAGTATCGGCCCTAATGTTCCACCTTGTATCACCCCCATGTCAACCAGGCGTTCCGAGGAATAGAAGTTTCCCTTTTTTGTCGTAAGGTCGTAAGGAACAAGTTGTCTTCTGTTTGATAGGTAGCTTTTGATGAGAAGCAGCTGTCTGTCTCTAATCCCGTATAATTCCAGTTTCTGGAGCAATATCTCATGATCTATACAGTCAAAGGCTTTAGATATATCTAGAAATAATCCAATGGAATAAAACCCTTCTCCAAGGCATTGAGGACAGATTGCGTCAGTTGAAATATGGCTTTTTTTGTGTTTTTATCCTTAATAAATCCATGTTGACTGTCAGATAAGATTTTGTATTTTCGAAAAAAATTCATGAATCGTTGGGCTAATATTTTCTCGAAGATCTTAGAGAATGAGCTTAAGAGACTAATAGGGCGGTAGTTACTCATTTCCTCTGGGTTACCTTTCTTGAGTATGGGTTTGATGATGGCCAGTTTGAGCGAGTCAGGGAAGATACCGTTGACAAATGATGCATTCATAAAAAAGGATGTTTCTAATTTTTGAAATTCATTGAAAGTCAGACATCAATGAATTCAGCACAATAATTACAGAAATTTGACATTAAAATATACAGGGTTGTTCTATCTGAAAAATTCTAAGTTTGTTCTCCATCTCTGAATTAGTGCTTTGAAAAAACTCCACTGACTTCTACGTGAACTGATCTATCAAATGCAGTTTTCATTTTTTCTTTAGCTCATCAGGGTTCGAGATATAATAATACCTTCAAAAAGTGCACATTTTCGTTTTCACCCTGTGGTTCAGAAACAAAAGTAGTGAATTAAGAAGTTTTACATCATACGACAAAGATACAGCCTCCCCCGAAATGTAATCCTGGGTGCGCTCGTGGTATTTCCATTGTAGAGTATTTGAATTCGAAACCCGTTGAGACTGTATTCAGGGAGTTTTTTATAGTTTTAGCTGTTATTGAAGCTTAGTCCTATAATTATTAGAGTATCTGATTTTTCTAAAAGGCACCTCTCGTATGTAATATTCTACTTCTTGCTTTTAATATAAATTTTCTAATAGATAATGATAATATAAAAAAAATAGAAAGAAACGAAGCACTGATATCGCCAGAGCCCCATCGTTTTACGTACATTTTTCTTTTGCCCTTCCTGAGAGAAATTCCTGCGGGATTCTATGTATTGAGTCATTCCATTTGTCGCGCATATACTTATAGAAACTTGAGATTTTGAATGGTTCTTCACGGATGCCATTGTCAGAAATGGACCAAAATGAAAAGCAATGAAACTAAAAATATCAACATTGAAATAAAGAATCATCTAAATTGGATCATCATAGAAATGTTTGAAATGAACAACAACGTTATCTATAAGATGGTTTCGGATATAATGTGCCCAAAAGACTTTTACTCAGAAAGAAAAGGAAATAAAATAATGCTCCCAATGAAACGCATACAAATTTCTCTATTGGATCATCTAACTGATATGGTAGTTCGTGTCCCTGACCATTTTTCAGCACGCCGCCTCTGGAGGAAGTAGCGTACTTTGGGATTATGAAAAAGGCCCAAGGTATTCACGTGGAGGTTTGTTATTTCAACGAAGCGGCTTTAACCTTCGCTGGGCTGGTCCTCAAGTGCCGTCTAATCCCTTCATCTTGTATTCTGCTGGCCCTTACATTCCCACAATTAATTCTGGTCGAACAAGAGTTCTTGTGGCTTGAGCGAAACACCCTCTCTTAATGAGTATGCCATTTATTTCGGAATGGTTCGGTTCCACCCTTTTTTCTGAACTCTGAGGCCTCCAGTAGAATTGCTAAACAAAGTTGAACCCCTGTGGACGACATTTTTTTATTCAGCTTTATCTAAAAGCGTTTCGAGATCGTTTTCAATGGGATTTTGCATATGAATCATTTAAAAGTTTTTCTTAGTTTTTCCACTTCAGTAAAAATACATATACACGCACCGGCAAACTGCAGTCCGGGACTGCAGAAACTTGGATCTACAGTTTTGTTATCACTGCACATGCACAGATAATCAATAAGTCCCGGCCGACAGTTTCGGCAAATTGTTTGAAAAACTGCCATGTGTAGAGCAATTTCTTCAGATCCCTCCGACAGTTCAGAACTTCCAACAATCTCGATTTTTTACAGCCAGAATGGGCAGTAAAATGTAAAATAAATTGGAATAGGCAAATAGGCGAATAAAAAATAGCGCCTATGAAAAACTTGTAAACTTTTACAAAACTATTGATAAAAATGCAACAGTAGAATCTTTTGCACTGATTCTCAGTTCTCTTGATAAATTCATATGCAATAGTTTATCGCATCTCAACAACCAGTCTTCAGTACATAATT
This sequence comes from Hippodamia convergens, assembly GCA_038502775.1. Classification (NCBI taxonomy): domain Eukaryota; kingdom Metazoa; phylum Arthropoda; class Insecta; order Coleoptera; family Coccinellidae; genus Hippodamia; species Hippodamia convergens. The sequence continues at coordinate 155,656 of JAVSIQ010000048.1, read as the reverse complement.
TCTTTTTCGATTTTTCATTTTCAATTAATAACACAATCATGGCAGCAGTCGATTTTCGTTTACGTTCAAGAGACATACTTGATAGTTCCTTACTTGGAAAACTGAGGATCTGAACTAAATGTGTATTATAGTCAAATTTAGAATGGACTGCAGTCCGCGGACTGTCAGTTTCCTATTTTCAGATCAGATCATTTAACTGTATCGTGTGTTGTGCGCTACAGACTCTGACCGTCAGTTCAAATCGACAGCCCTGCGATTGCAAGCCGCCGGATCGTGTGTAGGCACCACAAGAGGTCCTGGAGATATTTTCAACCCTGGACTGATTCTTGATGCTCAGGTGGAGGCTATTGTCAATTTTTTTAATAGACTGTTTGGATACTTGATTCGTCAATGTCGCCCATTTGATGATTTGAATACTGTCAGAATTCTTTGGTACTAAATTGAACTACGCTTCAACATTCTGGTGCACTCAGTATTTGATATTTGTTCCTGGAATCCGGAACTTTACAAAATCAGCCACAATTTTTCAACATGATAAGTCTTGAGGATCGGAGAAAAATAATGAAATAATATTCGTCGATATTGAGGGATCTGATAGGAGACTGAGACGTTCTGATATTTTCTATCTCAAATTTCAAAATAAAACATTTCTCGTGAAGTTTTGGCCCCTGACAAATTGGTGCCTAAATTACTTACGCAGGAGCCGTTCTTATATTATTAAAAATTTTTTTCTAATTCTTTCTTGTTTCAGAGACCGGGAGAGGAAACCCATATAAAGTTTCTAATTATATAATTTTTTTGTTATTCTGTGATTTTGTTTTTTCTCATTCTCTCTCTCTCCCTCTGGAAATTGTTTTCTTGGATTGGGTTGAATTATTATATATCACGTTTAGCTCCAAAGTATGTACATGTGAATGTGAAACAGATCTTAATAAGTCCATTGTATTTCTTATTCTGAATAAGTCGAGATTTTTTTTTAATAATTTATTATTATACAGGGTGAGTCTTTGACTTGTACATATATCTCAACCGTAGATTCCTCAGATCAGAAAAAATACTATTATTTATCTTCCATTTTTTCCGATTCGTCTTCGTTGAAAAGATACAGGCTGTCGAAAATCCATAAAAAATTTCATTTCCAGTTATATTTCGCAAATGAATCTCTCGAGTGCAGTGTTTTTCGGAATATAGTTCGTAAACGTGATTAATCCGCCAGTTTGTCAATTATGTCCAGTACATTCCATAAATTCACCAGAAATTCAAAGAGTCTAATTGTAAAAAGTAAATTCGATGTGATGAGATGAAGATTCATTTATTTTGGAATATAAAAGTATTCTTGATATTTTCTGGTTCAACCCGCTGTTTACGAGTAATTCCATATAGAAAGAAAAAAATTTTCTGAGAAATTCCATAAATTGGGTACTTTGGCTGAATATAACTCTGTCGAATATATGCACAGAATTCAACTTTTGCAACGTTGTCACGTTGAAAATCATCACGTTCAAATCCGATAATTTATTATCTGAAAGGACAAGGTTATTATGAATAAAAAGGAATCTATATAACTTGAGTTATATTAATGAGCCCACCTCTATTTCTTCGATTTACATCCTCATTCATTCGAGCAAATTCATAAACTCCCTCTAAATACCTGATGCTTTAGGTGTGTTAAATTTTTTTAAAGGTGATTATTCGTTAGAAGCCCTAACCTCGTGCTTTCATTAAAAGCCTGAGTGAATGCTCCACCTAGAGACAATCATGTTCGATCTCTGGTACCACCATTCGAATCTCAACATACACTTGACACACGCAATCACACTTCGGCCACATTATTCACAAAACTGCTGTGTTTCTTTTGATACCAGGAATGTACGGTTGAAATATATGTACAAGTCAAAGACTCACCCTGTATACAATTTTCCATCGATAACTTTCACACGTCGAATTTGGATTCTTGAGATTGAAAAAACGCTCGGATGGTTCAAAAAATGAATTCGAGATCACTACCCTCTAGCCGCTATCAAAACAGGAGTGATATCGAATTAATTTTCCAACCCATCCGAACGTTTTTTCATCTCAAACATCCAAATTCTTCTTGTGAATATTTATGGAATACTGAGTCACTTTGTGTAATTATACAGCGATGAATGCAGGACATTGAATTGCTTTTCCAACAAGGTGCTGCTCGACCTTTTTCCTCATTCGAAAATGAGAGCTCTTAGAGTTGCAGCTAAAGGGGTAGTGGTATCAAACTCATTTGAACATCCTTATTTGTCCGATCATTCCTTCGTTTTTCCATCCCAGAGCTCAATATTTGGGGTGCAAAGTTATGGATGGCCTTCCATTTTGCAATTTGATTCATCACACAATAATAATAAAAAGATAATTTGTTCGAGATTAGTGAATATGATATTGATGACTTTCATGAACTTTTTTCATTTTGAATATTTTATATAAGAACTTGTTTAAGGGAAATTTCAGCAGAGTTATCGGAGCTGCTACCAACAGAGAATGCTTGCATTCACCGAACGTAACAGTTGTGGAACTGTTGCGGAATCGTCCAGTGGCACAAACGCTACAAACTCAACACGTTCCGGAGAAGCGGGCATTTGGGAGCGCTTTCTGTTTATGCTAGGTAGCGATAGCGGAGCGGTGACAACATTCTTCGTTCGGTGAATGTAGGCATATTGATGGTTGAAATAATCGGAAACAGATTATCACTCGAAGAACAGAAAGAAACTCCAACATAATGATCGCATCAACAGTGAAGAAAATTTGATGACAGAACAAGTCAAAATGAAGTGTTGTGGAAGAGATCAAGCAGCTTACGTTTGTTTCAGATGTTCTCTTCCAATTCATAAAGGATGTGCGAAAAAATGGGAGATTTGAGAGTCATTGGTGAAAATCATGTAATGTTTCGTGATAACCTAGCTGACAGGTCGAATGAAGAAGCTACATCGGGATATGTTTCTCAACAGCAAGTAATGATGGAAAATATGTATTTGAAACAGCTATTAGCGGAAATACGAGACATTGATGATATTCTGGCTCTCAATAACAAATTACTCCTAAAAAAATCGAAAACATGGAAAAAATAAATTCTGTGATGAAGAATTCTACACAGTTGACGAACAAGCAGAATTCTTCTTCCAATGCATTGTTAAACTACAGCAAAGCAGTGACATCTAATCAAAATATTTAGGGTGCTGTGGGAGATAGAAAACATCCTTATTCAATCCCACCCACACATGTCGCAAATTAGACACAGAGTTCTGCATCTTCGTTATCAATGTCAGAGGTCGAAAATATAAACAATACTGAATACAATGAGATGGTTAGGAATTAAAAGGATGATGATTTTCAAAAAGTTGCCTACAAGAAAATAAGAAATAACAAAAGAATTGGAAAATACTATTTGAATAGGGTTAATCGAACTACCCAAGTCAGAACAATTTGCAGAGAGAGCAATTCCATCTGATGTTAAGAGATTTATGGTCACGGCTCCATTCTGTAATAAAGACGAATTTTATGATCCCATTTTTTGGCCAGAAGGTGTGGGAATAAGGCGATTTGGTTTCTCAAAACACAAAGAATTCTTTAATCAGTTTCAAGATGGAATCTTCTTGTAGATAATAATAAACCAATGAAAAACAAAAGTAGAAACTTTATGAATATGCAAAAAAATGGATATTTCAGCTTGATTTACCAAAATGTTCAATCTATAGGAAACTGTACTGTTAGCCAGCAGTTGGAAATTTTTCAGAAGTTGTTGTTGAGTGTGAGTGAAAATTGGATATTTCATATACTTTGTGCAATACTGACCATTATAAGAGCGATTATAATAGAACAAAAAGGGACTAAAATCATAAACTTGACTTAAATAGGAAAGGATTCTATCAAAGGGAAATTCTGCTGTCGAATAATAAATCAAAAACCATATGACGAATAAGTATATACGAAGTAGAGTTCAGGTGAATAGAGATGTTTCGGATTTTGCGAATGAGTATGACACTCGGTATGACAACTATCTCTCGGATATGTCATCTGAGTTGGGGACTGGCAACAAGAATAAAAATTTGAACACAGTATAACTCGTAATAGAAATTCAATTTTCATTAAACTTGTAGATTTCCGGAAGATTTTAAACATTATAAGGGGTTTCAAGGAAAAATTGAGCTGTGATTTTGACGAAATATCAGCCAAAATTCTAAAATGTCTATAGCTGACATTATGAATCTATTAGTTTATATTGAGAATAATTCATTAGTGCATCTTTCCTGAATCCCTGAAACTTGCTATTGTTAAACCGATACATAAAGACGGAGGCCCTAACAGTTTGGAAAACAATAGACCTATAAGTATATTGTCGAACTTGACAAAAAATTTTTAAATAATTATGTGTAATCGACTAAAGTCATCTTCTGAAAATTGCAATCTTTTCAATAATTCTCAGCATGGTTACCAAAAGGAAAGTCCACTCAAACAGCTTTATTTGATTTTATAACAGAAATTCTACACACTCTAGAGAAAAAAATGCTGGTTATCGGACTATTTTTGGACTTGTCCAAGGCGTTTTGCTTGAATCATGATCTCCTTTTGCAGAAGTGGTATTCGTAGGACAGCATTAGAATGGTTTAAATCGTACCTAAATAATGGAAAACGAATCGTAGAAGTATGTATAAATGGAAGCAAGTTTCAACCATATAGATAAGGCTATACCTCAGGGAAGTGTGGCAGGACCTTTTTTGTTTTTGAAATACATTAATTATCTGGATGAAATCGTCGATGATGAATTATTCGTTATTGCTTTTGTTGATGATACCAAATTGTTAATAACTGCCAGAGATCTTGAAGGTTTGCTATCGAGGTTAGATAGATTTCTAGAGTTAAAGACTGGTTTTAAAAAAATAGCTTCAAACTGAATGAACAAAAAACGATACTATTTTCTTTCAACCACGAAATCCAGTTTTGATGTACCAAATGAGTTCGACGTTGGTGACCAGATTTCACCCTGTTGCACCAAAGCCAAGATACTAGGCTGCATTCTGGATGGTTCACTATCATTTGAAGGGCATTTCGAAAAATAAATTAATAGACTGAGGTCGGTGCTCTTTTCTTTAACTAGAGTAATGAAGGAAATATTAGATATAAATATACTTTATAAAATACTTTCTCTATTTCAGTATCGTAATCAGTTCATTATAGTACTAAAAGTAGTGCTGTAATGAAACTCATTACAGCATTGTTTTCAGTTATAATTTTCGTTTTGTGGTTGTCAGTACTGACCTCCGATCCACTCAATTTTCAAATCAAATCAATTTAAATTCCGCAATCTGTCAAATTTCATTAGTGACACCAACTGCCAAGAAACAATACAAAAGTCACTAATCGAAATTCTTATTTGAATATCGAGAGTTTTCCACAAAACTTGCCTGAAATAGAGAAAATATCGTCTAATACTCGTTGCAGAAGCCAATTCCAACACTCATGCTTTCGAAAACTCGTTCCTTCGTCGCTTGATTTCGAATTTCGCATTCGTGTTGGAATAGGAGCTCATTCTACAACTTGTTTTAGAATATACTATTATCATGCCAATTTTGAGTCCCTGGTAAGATATGGATTTTATTCTATGGGAAAGTGATCAACTACAAAGAGTTTTCATCTGTCAAAAGCGCGCCTCGAGAGTTTTGTTATATGTGAGAGATTATAGACAATTCTGCAGAGGTAAATTTAAAAGTTTTGGAATTCTCACTGTCTTCGCAATATACGTATAGGAAATATTATTGTTGTTTTTTTCAAAATATAGATTTGTTTGATGACTTCAAATAAAAAATTATTTATTCAACAAGATCCTTGGATTATACGTGTCCTTTACATAGGTTCACAATATCCGAAAAGGGTCCTTTATACATATGGATCAAATTTTACAATAAATTCCCCAGTTCAATGAAATGAATAGAAAATCTGAGACAGTGCAAAAAAGCAGTTCACAAAATTTTACTAGATTTGAAAGCTTATTATATTGATAGATAACTAAATTTCTAACTTTGGATGAGTTGTTTCTTCTTATGATGACACTATTTTGTTCAAATACTCAATTCTGAGTTTTCTCCAAACTAAAGATTGTTTATCATTATCATTATTATCATTATTATTATTATTATTATTATTATTATTATACTATTTTTCTAATGAAAATCACAAGAGGATTGTGATAAAAAAGTCATCAATAGGTATTCATTCTGAATTGAACCATTGAAATCCTGAATCAACAAACAGTAACACAAGATAACCAGTATATGAGTATTGGTCCACCCCTTTGTACTTAACTTGAACCATTTTCTAGTATTGATCACATACGCACTCGGGAAAACTGTAATTTTCCATTTCCCGAATGGAACCGCAGAACTGCAGCTAATTCGCACAATGGAAATATTGAAACGTATGAAAATTCGGCCCTAATCATCGTCAAACATCCGAACAGCCAGACATTTATCCATTTATCATTAACAAACGAATGAAAATCAAAACCGAACCAACCAATCGGAAAGTGGACTATGAATTTTCATCGATTTGCGAATGAGCATAATAACAGTGAAACGATGCAATCATCATATTCATCGAGACCAGGAATGTGCCGCGTGTATATTTAGGTTTATGACTGTTGGTATTTTTTTAGAAAACAAGACGAAAGGCAAACTTGTTAAACCGTTTTTATGTGTGTAAAGTACACAATTTGGAAACAATAGAAGCGGTGCAGCTTTTGTTGATAGGATGTAGGATGAAACAGATGTTTCAATTTTCAACACTCCTTTATTAGCCTCACCTGCGTCTAACGGAACGGCGATATATCCATCAACTTCGAAAAGTCGATCATTTCCAAATTTTCTGTGAAGATGTAAGCCAAGGAGACCCTTATTTATGATATATTTCAGTATATCAATGACTTCCGCTTTCACCGAAAGTGGTATTAACTTTCTTATTTCGAATGAAAGATCCTGTATATTATGAATTTTTCGGATAGATTTTCGAATGCCACATTAATTTTATATATATATATATATATATATATATATATATATATATATATATATATATATATTCTTATGAAAAAGAGAGCTAAAATAATACATTAAATGTTGAAACAAAAAGTACCTAAGCTGAGGTAAAAAAAGTACGGGGTATCATAACATCCTTTGTATGATACTATAGAATCATACGATACTATCAACACTACTATCATACGATACTATACAGCCAGGGGAAAAAACCTCAGCCGAAAAAACCTGCCTCCCCGTAAACAAAATAACATAAAATATCAAATATCAGGAAAATCTTGAAAGACATCAGTGTGATCATCTTCATGTTATCCGTCGATGGGCTCGGATACACAGATTCTTCCCAAAACGACTCGTAATTCTTAACCTGAAATGAAAAAAGACAAAAGCAGAAAAGAAACCGATTATTCAGAATAAATCGAATGCATTTTGGAAATGCATTTGCTACTTTAAAAAACATCAACATTAAGATTTCTTGGCCAAATAATGTTCGGAGGATTATAAATATTTATGACAGAAATGTCACAAAATTTGAAAGAAATGAAAAAAAAACTCCATCAATTTCCCCTTTCCGAATCTGTTGAATGTTACGAAACTGATAATTTTTCAACATAACAAGCTAAACTTGTATAAAATCAATTAATACATAACCTTTCAACTATTCTCTTTCACGAGGATTTTTTTTTTCTGTTGCCGTGTGGGTTTCTTGCAGAAGAATCTCTTTGATACCATGTTCATCAGCTAAATTGGAGACGTAATCACACTTGTCTTTCGAAATTCCTTCGATATTCAAATTCAAAATCCACAAATTTTTTCCACTCACATATCAATTTGTAAGGTAAAAATAGGTAGAGTTGATTTAGGGCTGTCTATATCCAAAAATTACCATTTTCCAGATATTCAGGAAAAACTGTTAGATTTTCAAAGTTTGAATTCCAAAAAAGGCAGAAGTTCGATTTTTCCAGAAGAAAACCGTATTTTTTTCACTACATTTTAATTTGTGAGGAAGAAATAAGTAGTCTTTTAAGGGTTCCCTATATCAAAAATGTACCATTTTCGAGATATTCAGAAATAACTAGGTATCAGCAATGAGCATATTATATAATGTGTGAGGTATCTATGTTCTATGATCTATGTTCACCCTGTCATAAGAATCTTTATTCAAAATTATCCAGGTTTGTTCCAACCGAAGAATTTAGCGTGCAATGTATTGGCAGAATTCTGTTCCAGAATGAATGAGGAAATCCACCAACCAAGAAATATTGAGAAGGTGCAAAAAATGTTTGGAAGTAGGTGGACATAATTTTCAAAATGTATTATAATTCAATTTTCTATTCTGATATATCTGATTGATGGCGGTATTCTGCTTTCTCTCTGTAAGCTACAGATCTGTAGCGTACGATTGATCTGTATCTATGTGGCTGACTTACAGATTCGTAAATAATGAAATTCTGGAAGTTTTTCTGTAACTGTCATATTAGAAGTGTCAATCGAAATAAGATCATAGAATAAAATTCATTTCATTGTAAAATTGGACCGTAGCATCGATAATTGCATATATTCATGGTTGATTCGTGTTCGTTTCAACAAGAAAGAGAAATTTACAACCGAAGTGCGAAAATGAAACATAAAAGTAGTTCGATATAAAAAAGCATTTTATATTCTGTGACAAAAACAAACCATTCAACATAACCTCACAATATACCTTTCGACATGTTTCCTGTAAGCTACAGATTCATAGAAAGCGTCGGGAATCGTAATTTTCCTGTGATGTTATGAAAAGTTACAGATTTGCTTATAAAAGTTCCGAAAGTTTCATGACTTGTTTAGTAAGTTTTGCATTACAATTCAAGCTTTATATATGTTTGTCATATTTTCTTAAGAATAACTCGTTATTTTCATTACGAGCAGTAAAAAACTAGTGGTCGTTTTCTTGGAACTATGAAAAAAGTTTTGAGGAATATCAACAACAGAAGCGTGGAAAAATTTTCTGAATGAAGTCAAAGAATTTTATAAAAAGGCGGACATAGATCATATTATAATAATAATAAGCTCGTAGCAGTTATTTCTGAATTTCTCGAAAAATTTAAATATAGGGGACCTTGAATAGACTCCACTTATTTTTACCCTGTAAATTATTTTGGCTGTAGGGAAAATACATAAAATGAATGTGGCATTCGAAGGTCTATCAAAAAATTCCATAATATACAGGGTGTTCCATTTGAAATAGGAAAGTTGTTACTATTTCGGTGAAAGCGGAAGTCATTGATATTTGAGAATATATCAGTAATGAAGTCATTAATGAAGGTATACTCAGCTCATATATCCAGAAAAAATTTGGAATTGATCGAATAATTCTTTCTCCATGAACTTCTAATGGGCACTCTCGGTGGGACAGCCTGTATATCCAAGAAGCCATCAAAGAATGAAAGAGGAAAACATACAGAATGGGGAAACAAGTTCAGGATGAAATCCTGACAATTCTTCTCTTTGTCGATGATAAGGCAATTGTAGCAGGGGTCGAGAGCGATATAGATTACAAACTGAAAGAGATAACGAAAGAACTGTTTCTGATTCTTATAGAATAATCTATTGTTGTGATATCGTTTTGTTCTTTCGTTGTATCTCCTGGGTCAGTTTCCTAATACCTTAATTTTTTGTTTCAGTTTATCACAGTTGATGGTGATTTCGTCTTTGAAGGTTGAACTGTTACTTTGAACCTGGAAGTAGGATGCTATCTCTCTCAAAGTCCTGATGACTTTCGACGATGGTATCGGCGTATTGAGGTAAGCATGCATCACACCTATTTTCTTTCTCAAACTTATGAGTTTTTGCTCCAGGCGTATCTTCCATGTATCCCTGCCCAAGTTGCTGCCCAACCTGTAGACCAAGGCTCTCACAAACCGTAGCAGCCCCCGTGTATAAAACAGCTACCAGCCGTTCGAATGAATCAACGTTTTCCAGGTGCTATGGTAGGACAGAGTCTACTGACCTCACCAAGTCAAGAAGCTCTCTGGAAAACTGAATTCTCGGGATTTAAGGACTTTTCTCCGCAGCAATGCCAGAGTACTTGTTTTCAGATATACCTCTCTCGACGGCATTGCTTGGTTGATTCCTCCAAAACAGCCCACTCCTTCTCACCGCCGTAGACGATATCCTAGAGCTTTCCCGCTGTTCGACAGTGCGCACTTCAATGTGGGAGGGAAAACAACTTGCTTGAACAGATTCCAGCTCAGCTCTGGACAATTTATGTTTGCCCATTATACATCGAATGCGATTAGAGAGTAGCTGAGCATATACCGGTCTGTTCAGGCATATCTCTCGCCATATAGCCAGGAGAAGGTTTCCATAGGTGGTTTTAAGATTCTTGCAAGTTCCGTCGCAATATAGTGAGCCGGTTTGACCAGTTATCGCCTTCGAGCCAGCGTTCCCACCTATCCCGTATTCCCGTCCTCACAGCGAAGTGAGCGTAATGTCCACTCAAGGCCTATCTCCACAAGGAGATACAGGATGTGGCCTTACGGTGCTATCTCGGAGGGGTGCGCCGATTGCCCCCCTCCTCAGTGGCATAGCACAAAATTCGGGGCCCCCTCTCAGATCTATGTTATTTATGATAAGTTTCCCCTGACGCGTTTCAAAAAAAAGTGATGAAAATAATATGTGTATATATTGAATAACAAGAAATTCCGAACAAAAATAATATAGATTCTGATATAAAAATAACTAGAAAGAAATGAGTCAAATCAATCTTTTTTAATTTTCTTGTAGATATCTATCAACTTGTCGATATCCATGGTTCAGGCTACTTCTTGTTCAAAGCTGGAGTAGGCTGAAAAGTCTGATAGACGTGTTTGCGACGTTGAATTCCTAAGATAAATGATTCTTGATTATCTCAAGCTCAATAAAACGATGATTTGGCGATGTTGGAAGAGAGTCCCGAAAAGCTTGACGGTACCTATATGGAAAAACTGTTGAAAACAGGGTAGCAAGAAGGAGTGATTGAGTGATAATTCGAAATTTGAATGGAATTATTGGAAACCTAATATGTTTTTTTCATACCATTCAGGAATATATCTCGATTTTCTGGGAAAAATAATTGTACCTCCATTGTTTTAGTTTTGTTCATTATATCATAAGAAAAATATAGCGAATCGGCAAATCCAATAGAATGAAATTATTGGGGCCCCATTCGAAACTTTTCGTTTGGCTTCGGGGCCCCTTCAGAGCCGGGGCCCTCTGAAAATATTAAAAAATCTTAGAAATGCTTATGAAATTCATTTTTCTTTTCTCTCTGGAGTTTTCTTTTGCAAGCCCACTCAAATATTTCCTCTTTTCTTGTGACATTTTTTCTAATATCTGATTTGCGTATTCAATAACTTTTCCTTTTATATTGAAACATACAAAATATACAATTAATTCTAGAACGAACAACCTTCACCGAAATTGTGATCCTGAATCTAAAGGCACTAAGAAAGTCAGAATATTGAAAACTTTTTCTTTGATTGTAAACAAATTCAAAACATGGTTTCGTCTTCAAACAATCGTTTCACTTGTTTCTCTCACTTCTAGAATGGAAATGGAAATAAAAAAGATTTCAAAATAGATTCATAAAAACATCCTTATTGGATAATTGACAATTATTTCTGCTTTGATAGATAAGCCATAAGCCGCCTGAAGAACAACACGTCGAATAAACCGCCGAGCCCCAATAAAACGATCATGTGGCGACGTTCAAAGAGAAAAGAGAAATCCCGAAAAGATTGACGCTATTATGAAGAACTCTTGAAAATAGGGTAGCAGACGGTGTGATTGAGTGATATGTTGAATCGAATCACTGTGAACATTATATTTGTTTTGAATTTAAAGAGGAATATTTCTCTATTTTCGAGAATAATGACTCTACCTTCATTGTTGAGGTTTTGTTCGTTTAATCATCAGAAAAATATGGCGAATCGGCATTTCAACAGTTATTAGGGCCGCATTCAAAGCTTGTGTGTGTGTGTGTGTGCATGTGTATGTATATACAGGGTGTCCCACCAGGAGTGCCCACCCGAATTTTATGGAGAAATAATTATTCGATCAATTCCAAATTTTGTGTGGAGATAATAGCCATATCTCAGATGTACCATTTTCGAGATATTCAGAAATAACTGCTACGGGTATAATATAGAGATGAAGTGCGCACAGCACGTAAGCCCGAACGTGAACGTTAACATGAGAAATACGTCAAATAAAACGTTCACGTGCTGCGGTGAAAAGAGAGTTGAAGTGCTGCCATGTAAAAGCTAGGCTCCGAACTAGCAAAGCTAATGAGGTTAGGAGAAGGTTATATCAAAGTTCAAACGTTCGCAACTCATCGGGCAGATTCTTTCAACGTTCGGGTAACGTACGTTGGCGTTTAGGGAAACTACGCTAGTGTACGTCGGCCGTTAAGTTGACGATACCGTTAACGTTAAAAACTGAAGAATGTGCATGTGTATATGTCAATTATAACGTCTACGTCTACGTTCGTGGAAACACTTCAACTCTCTATAATATGATCTATGTTCGCCCTTTCATAAAAATCTTCGACTTTATTCCGAATATTTTTTCATGCTTCTGTTGATGATATTCCTTAAAACTTATTTCATTGTGAACGACTAACTAAACTATTTTTTACTGCTTATAATGAAAATAACGAGTTATTTTTCAGAAAATATGACATACATTAAGAAAGCTTGAATTGTGATGCAAAACTCATAAAACAAGTCATGAAACTTCCCGAACTTTTATTCAGATATATCAGAATAAAAAAGCAAATCATAACACATTTTGAAAATTTCGTCCACCTACTTCCCAACATTTTTTTGCAGCTTCTCAATATTTCCTGGTTGGATGATTTCCTTATTCATTATGGAATAGAATTCTGCCAATATATTGCACCTTTAATTTTTCAGTTGGAACAAACCCGGATTATTTTGAATAAAGTCATACAGATTCTTATGAAAGGGTGAGCATATCTCGAAAATGGTACATTTTAGATATAAGAACCCTTAGAATACTCTACTTCCTAACAAATTGAAATGGGAGTGACAAAAATATGTTCTCCATCTGAAAAATCGAATTTTTGCCATTTTTGGAATTCAAACTTGGATACTCTGACAGTTTTTCCTGAATATCTCGAATATGATACATTTTGGATAGAGGGAACTCTTCATAAACTTCACCTATTTTTACCTCACAAATTTATATGTGGGTGAAAAAAATTGGTTTATATTTGAAAAAATCGAGCTTTCGGCTTTTTTTCAATTCCAACTTTGACACTCTTTGACGTTTCCATTGAATTCTTTGTGTTCTACAAGCCACAACTTGTAATTTCTTCGAATAAAATAAATAACTTGAGACCGGCTCTAGATGGCTTTTGTAAATGATAGATAAAATTGATGTGGTATAAGAGGATCTATTCGAAAAAGTCATAATATACAGGGTATTTCATTTGAAATAAGAAAGTTAATACTACTTCCGGTGAAAGCAGAAGTTATTGATATTCAAAAATATATCATGAATGAAGGTCTTCTTGGATTATATCTCCACACAAAATTTGGAAATGATCGAATTGTTATTTCTCCATAAACTCCTACTGGGCACTCCTGGTGGGACACTCTGTATGGAAAGAAATAATGGACATAACACAGGTCGTAGGTCATATGATGAACAATCGTCAAACAAAAAATCAAATATTTATGAAATTTTCATTTGAATTCACATCAAACACTTCTTCGTTCTAGTCAACCGAAATACAAACTTGAAAAGTTCCAATGAACAATGAGTTCATTAGAGTTATATTATGACAAAATATATCTTGGTATTACAAGTAACCTTCATTATATTCAGGAATTTATGAGGAAATTACTTCGTTTTCAATTTGAGCAGAGAATTGTTTTTTGTTTGCAGTGTAGAGCTAATGCTGGTATTATTCGAAGTCATTGAAACTGGACCATAAAAATGCGTGCGATTTTGTTTCTAGTTAGAAGATAGATATTCTGTGGTCGTGTTGAAACCACACAACGCCGGTATTTTCCAGCGGTATAACTTCCAAAAGGAAGGGCACATTGTTTCCCAAAGAATCGAAATTCTTGGTGTTCTTTTGTAAATGTCATAATTCTGTCGGTCCGCGTATTTCTTCACTAAATATTTCAGTACATAAATTCACCCATTTAAATGTCCCTTATATTATATACGGTGTATCGGATGAAGACGATCCCCTCCCTAGAATAGATAGAATAATAATAATATTTAATGATTTCAGCAATATTCATATCAAGCATTGGTTATTAATTCATAATTTTCAAAACCAAAATATTGGAATCGAGTTTTATTAGGAGTAGGTTCCTGATATTGAGTTCACTCGAATTTTTGATTTATAATTCTTATACAAAATCGTAGAGAGTGAGCAAATCTTGTTTTTCTTCAACGTACCTTGAATACTGAGTAAACCGTTATTATTTTTCATTTTGCTATTTATCCTAGAGAGATCATCTCTTTTTGAAAACACCCTGTATAGGCGGGTTCTTGTTATTTTGGCAAAAAAAAGATACATTCATTTCTTCATTTTCGACTGAAACATGTGAACAAGAAAGCGAGCTAAATAACAGATTTATTCATTTTTGTGTCCATTTGCTTTTTCGGGTATTTGAGCTCGTACGCACAGCTCATTACAAGTTTTAACTAAAATCAATTGAGGAGGTGAAATGATTGAGTATTTTCAGCAGGATGTGGAAAATGAAATATTTTATGGGAAACATGACAAAATCAGTCATATAAATGGTCTATTTACGTTAAACATCACAATATCTTTTTTTCTGAAGCGGGTGTTCCACCTGCATTTCACCTCTTCGAAATCCTCAGAGAATAAGCAACTTTTCAACGTAATTTGCATCAACGGTACAGAGATTTTCTCACACCTCAAATCGAATTCGGTACAAAAAAATTGATTTACAAAATTTTTCTTTTTAGAATCCCCACGCGATATTTTGTTTTATTCTTCACTGCGTACATTAGCAAAAAAAAACTAATTCGATTTCACCTACGGCTTAAGTGAAACTATTGTGAGAAAATTCAACATTTTCATAAAACATCAAATATGTATATCGAAAAGTATAGGACTTTTATTTAATAGTATATTCTAAAAAAAGTTGCAGAATGAGCTCCTATTCCAACACGAATACAAAATTCTAAAACGAGCGACGAAGGAGCGAGTTTTTGATAGCAGGAATGTTGGAAATATCTTCAGCAACGAGTATTAGACAATATTTTCTCTATTTCAGTCAAGTTTTGGGAAATACTCTCTAAATTCAGATAAAAATTCAGATCACTGACATTTGTATAGTATCTTGGCAGTTGGTGTGACATATTACGGAATTTTGATTGATTCGATTTGAGAATTTAGGGGATCTGAGGTCAGTACTGACAACGACAAAACAAAAAATATAACTGGAAACAATCCTGTAATGAGTACTAATTTCAGTACTGTGATTGACTCATTACGGTACTGAAATAGAAAAACAATATTTCCACATCAAGTAGAGCACATTATGATGTACAGGGTGGGCATATTTCGGTGTTTTAGCACTACAAATTTTGAACCAGAGGAGATAGACAAAATCTGATACCCCATTCTCGATCTCTTTTTCGGGGAAAATAGCTAGAGTTTTATTCATTTTTGGCTACCTTCTTTTGTTTTCGAGTTATAAGCGAAAATTGGAAAATGGCGATATCGGAAAAAAATAAATATTTCCGCTAAGACTGATGATAGAGCTCTGAAATTAAAACATTCTACAGGCACTTTTTTATGTAGAATCCAGTGTCATGCTCGTCTTTTCTACACCATTTTCAATCACGAAGCTATGATCCGAAGTTATGTTTTTTAAAATGGAAACACTATATTTCTGTGACATTTTCTGAAAGCTTAATTTCTTTCTGATTTCAAAAATATATAACATCGTGAAGTTTGTATCAATATGAGTATAGAAATTGGTCAAAAACATGCGATTCTCAATACTTTCTAGGGTTTCAACTGTTGATGAGCACAGAAAAATGTAGCTTCCTATAACAAGAGCATAGAAATGAAAAGACTACTAGAAAGAAATTGTGGTAATTATACGATACTACATTTTTCGTGCTCATCGACAATTGAAACCATAGAATGTATTGAGACTCAGATGAATATAGGTTCTTGACCAATTTTTATACTCATATTGATTTTTTGATACGAACCATACGATGTTATATATTTTCGAAATCAGAAAAAAATTAAGCTTTTAGAAAAAATTAAGCTTTCAGAAAATGGCAAAGAAATCTAGTGTTCCTCTTCAAGGAAACAAAACTTTGTGTCATATCTTCGGAGAGCATGCCACTAGATTCTACGTAGAAAAGGGCCTGTATAATCTTTTAATTTCAGAGCTCTATCATCAGTATTGACGGGGATATAAATATTTTCCGATATCATAATTTTTTCAATTTTCGCTTATAACTCGAAACAAGAGAAGGTAGCCAAAATGAATACTACTCTTGTTAGTTTCTCCGGAAAAGAGATCGAGAATGGGGTATCAGATTTCCTCTGGTTCTGAAGTTGTAGTGCCAAAACATCGAAATATGCCCATCCTGTACATTCCGTTCTCGTTCGACGTACTCTTTTGGATCAGCCTAAATATGAAAAAAAACTCGATTGTTTTTTTCAGTGTCTGCGAATGCGAAAAAAGTAAAAAAATTATTTAATAATTTTTTTTCCTGCCACCTACCTGCGGACGTCCTCTGAGTCGTCCTGACGCGTATGGCATCCGTTAAACCGCGAGGTGGACCCGGAGGACCCGGACTGTTCGAATGTTTCGAACGCACACTAGCTAGAATCGACGACGACGACGTTAACTCGGTACCTTTCGCACTGACGACGCGCCTCCACGAGCTCCGGTGGGAATCTACAAGTACGGAAGAGCGTCGGTGGTCTTAGGGCGTCGCGGCGACCCCTGGCGGATGCTGCAACTGGGCTCGACGACGGTCCGGAGATCTTCGGTCTGTAGTCCTCGACTATAACGACGCGGATTAATAATAATAATAATAATAATGGGCATTTATTTCCAGAATTGTACGCAACGAAATGAAAACAAGTCAAAATAAATATTAATTGCAACGATAGATAAATGGCAATATGAACCCTATGCTATCTACGACGAAATTCCATGAATTCAGACACAGTATATGGTTCACACTCTACCAGCACTGAGAATAATTCTCTTTTGAAGACTTTGATGTCTTTGATATCTCTTATTTTTCTTGGTAAATGGTTGAAAACTTTCATACTCATGTAAAAAACATTATGCTCAGTGCTCGATAGTTTATGAACAGGTAGCAAAAACTCAATCATTCTCCTGGTAGCATTTGAATTCCTATAGTTATTATAATAAGAATTGTTCTTAAATAAAAATAAGAAAATTCTATGGATATATAGACCAGTCATAGTTAAAATATTATGTCTATTGAACATACCTCTACATGATTCCCTGTATTTCATTCGACACAATACTCTTAGAGCTAGTTTTTGAGCTATGAAAACACTTTCAGCATGTGAGCTTCCCCCCCAAAAAATGATTCCATAAGACATTAATGATTGAAAGTTTGCAAAATATACAATCCTCAATATGTCTAGATCGACTCTATTTCTAATAGCTTTCAGAATGTATTTGATTGTATGAAGTCTTTTTGTGACCGATTCGAAATGCAATCCCCAGCCAAGATTGTTCTCGATAATTATACCTAATAATTTGGTACATGAGCTTATATGCACTATTTCATTATCAAATGTAATAGTCTCAGGAAATGTTAGGTTTGAACGGTTACTTGAAAACATTAGGACGTTAGTTTTATTTCTATTGAGAATCAAACTATTATCAACGCACCACATCTCAATCATCGTCATTGATGATTGCAAATTATACATAACTTCCTCAATATTCTGACCTGATATTAAAACATTAGCGTCATCAGCATATAAATATGTTCCAATGAGATCTTCTCTAGGTGATGTTTGTTCGTGAGTTGTGTATTGTGGCTGTGAAATCTCTGTTAAGTGATGGGCAGTAGATGGTATAAATTCTCGTTGAGGACAGAAAATCTCAAGCAAGTCATCGATATTAATAACGAATAGTATTGGCCCACTATAGTTCCTTGTGGTACTCCCTTAACTATGGTAATTTCAGATGATAGGACTCGAGTATCCTTATGATATAGAAAAGTTGTTTGTTTTCTATTGGTGAGGTAACTCTTAAAAAGTCTGAGTGGTATCCCTCTTATACGCTATTTTTGCAGTTTTCTCAACAATATTTATATTATAAAGATGGGGGAGATCAGCTTCAGATCCCATTAGATTCGTTAAATGATTTTTTCTAAATATATTCCCCGTCAATAAATTCCGGACAGGCAAAATTTTTGTCAAATTCGACACCCTGTATCTTTTTTCGTGGTTCTCCGATTTTGTTGAAGTTTTCACCAGGTATAGTATTGGGTTTTGCTATATTAACCTGAAATTAACTTTGCGATAATACTTGTAGTTCATTCGTTATACAGGGTGAAACAAAACCTTATTTTATACCCTTCATTTCTAAATACCCTGTGGTGAATTTGAGGCTGAAATTTTGATATCATTCAGTTTCAATTTGAAGTGTAACTCTTTCTCTACAAAATGTTTTTTGATTCACGTCAGTATCTGTTTAAATAAAAAAGACACACATCTTTCAAAGAAAGTGTTGCTTTTTTCAATTTTTATAACAACTTGAAACATTACAATAGCTTATCGACTAGTAAACATAAACAAACATCTGAAAATTAATAGCGTGTATTTCAACCTCGCTCACTCATCACTTCTACTATACGACGAATCATACTTTCAATGCATTTACGAATTGCTTCTCGGGGAAGCAACAATTTCTGTTAATGCAGAATACTTTGAAGAGGCGAATATTCAACGATTCGTGTGGCCAGCCAGAAGGCTAGATTTGAATCCAATTGAACATGTATGGGATATTCTAGGTAGACATGTTCGAAATCGAGAGCCCAACACCTTGCCTGATTTACGAACAGCTCTTCTTGAAGAACAGGAAAATATTCCCCCAGAAGCAAATCGGAAATACATTGGAAGTATGCAACTTCGTATGGTAGGAGTGATGAGAAAGCGAGGTGGAAATACGCGCTATTAATTTTCAGATGTTTGTTTATGTTTACTAGTCGATAAGCTATTGTAATTTTTTAAATTGTTATAAAAACTGAAAAAATGCAGCATTTTCTTTGGAAATGTGTATCTTTTTTTTTAAGCAGATGCTGACGTGAATCAAAAATCATTTTTTTAAGAAAGGGTCACACTTCAAATTGAAACAGAAAGATATCAAATTTTCTGCCTCAAATTCATCACAAGGTGTTTAGAAATGAAGGGTATAAAACAAGGTTTTGTTTCACCCTGTATAACGGATGAGCTACGAGTATTTTCGCAAAGTAAATTCCAGGTTGATATAACAAGACCCAATACTATACCTAGTGAAATTTTCAACAAAATCGGAGAACCACGAAAAAAGATACAGGGTGTTGAATTTGACAAAAATTTTGCCTGTCCGGAATTTATTGACGGGAAGTATATATTCGTTGAAATTCGATGGAGAAAATTTGCTTTTCTTAAAAAAAAGTTTCATCAACAAAAACCTTTTCAACCAATATTGCTGCCACAAAACTCCTAATGATACCTCAATATTGTTTTATAGGGATTTAAGGCTTCCCGAGCAATAAACATACTCAGATACTGTCACAGTTCAGAAACATCAATTGCCGAACTGTGACCGTGGACGCGCGCAGATCCAGAATGCGAGAAAACCACGGAGAACGAGCTCTCATCGAGCAGAGAATAGCTACAAACCAGTTTTCCTCACATCCAGAAAATTCAGTCGATTCAAGGAAAAGTTGAACTGGCAACAGTGTGTTGAGTTGGCTCAGCCTTATGGTTTCAAATTTTTTCTATCATTTTGATTAATTATGCTTGGTTCGGGCTGTTCTGTGCCGTTGATAATTTCCACATATTCATCCATACGGCATCCAAGATATTTCACAAAATTACCGATTTTTACGCACTTTTTTATTCCGCCTTGTTATTATAACTGTTTCATAGATAAAAAGTCCGAACGTAGCAGTAACAACAATTAAGTGAAAAAAACGTAATTGTCAGTAACTGTTACACCGCTATCACTACACCGGAGTTTTGCGTTGAATAGAACACTTTTATGTTCTGTGGACGGGTTTCTTCATAAATTTTCGATCATTAGTTGATCTTCGCATCGGACGTGAATTACACATGCTTTATTTCGTGTTCATTCTACACTCATCTTTCTATTCAAGTGCTAACCTCAATCTAAGTCCTCAAATCACTGGACAGGTGGAAAGTCAAAACAAAAATTCTTTCACAAGCAAGCGTGGGTTCGGATCCCTTATGGGATGTTATTTTTATAATTTGAGTGAGGCCAAAACTTCAATGTAATTTGCGATTCATCGAAAATATAATCTATAGAAAGAAAGTTTGTAGTTTCAAATCATAGTTACTGGAGAATAGCACACTCATCAGTAAATTCGGACTAAAAGCAAAATCGAGGTAGTGGTAATAGGAAGATTGCGAGTTGTACTTCACCTACATTATAAAAAATTTTCGTTCAGAAAGGATTTTGTGAAGTTTGTAAAATTCCACAAAGTTTCATATAGTTGCGAATAAATACTATTGAATAATATTCTAAACTCTAATCGTATGGATATTCTCATAGAATATCTCAGATATCTGGGATGGCATTGTATTCATGTTGTTCTCATCTTTATATATTTCAATGGCTTGCATGTTCATCCTAGGAATCATCGTTCATGATCCTTAAGTCTCGTATTTCGTTTCGTTGCATCAATGTAGATTTTGCCGCAGTCACAAGGTTTCATGTTAATGCCGAGTTTTGAGAGTGGATCGACTCTGTCTTTGGAAGTTCTGATGAGTTGGCTTATAGAAGGTCTCCAAATTGTGTCTCTTCAGCATTCTACCAATATATGGTAAGATAGAGATTCTTGAGAAAAAGAATAAGACGGCAAACAAAAAAAAAACATAGATTAGTTCAAAAAAGCAATCATCGAAATGAATACCATTTTCAATTTCCAGGCTCAGAGATCTTTTATCATGAGGTTGGAGAAATGATATTACAGTCACTGTCACTGAGATGAGAGATATGCCGGTTTCAGCCAACAAGGCTGAAACCTCATAATAAAAGATCTCTGAGCCTGAGAATAGAAAATGGTATTCATTTCGATGATTACTATTTTGAATTCATCTATGCTTCAAAAAATATAGCGATTCTATTGGAGGTGAGTTGTGACGTGTTATCATCACGTGTGGAAAGAATTGGTCTTATTGCGCTCTGATTTTCTTTCAATACTGTGGATGTTCAAGTTCATCCTCCCTAATTCGGGCTTGCAAAATCGTCGGGCTCTGTTTACGAGTGTTTATATAATTCCTCGTTTCTGTTGGGGGTGATGATTGGACTTCTTGTGTAGATATCTGTCAGTGTGGGTTGATTTTCTATAAATCCTGTGTCCTAGCTTCCCATTAGACTTACTAGTTCGAAAAACATCTACAAAGGGTAGAGCACCATCCTTTTCAATATTCATAGTGGACTGAATATTTCGGTACCTACTCTTGAGATGGGATAGGAAAGCATCCAATTTTTCAAGTCCATGACTCCAAACGACAAAAGTATCATGCACATAACAGAATTGTGGATGATTTCTTTGTTGTCGCTTCAATTGCAATTTTTTCGAATGTTTCCATGAAGAAATTTTCAATTGCAGGAGTCAGAGGGTTTTCCATAGCGACACCGCCTATTTGCTCATAGAATTCGCCTTTCCTCTGAAAACAGCTGGATGATAGGCAAATTTCGAAGAGATTTGTTATGTCATTTGGGAATATCTCAAAGACGTAATCAACACAACAGAGAGACCAAATCAAAACTATCGAGTCGGGCATTTGATCCCAATCGGATGTTTTGCAGCTTTTCTACAAACTGAGTAGTCCTTGACGAAAGTGTCCGTATTTCCACATAAGGTCTCAACATAGTTGTTAAAACTTTGGCTAAGTCATATGTTGTGAGTGATGGTACTAACAATTGGCCTCATCGGGATATTATCCTTGTGAATTTTCAGAAGTCCGTATATGCGCGGAGGCCTTGCTTCACAATTACAAATCCTCTTCAAGATCTTCATCGAGAGTAGTAACTTTTATTATATGAGCCTCTACCTACCTGAGCCGGGACGAGGTAGGATCTCTTTCAAGTTTCCTGTAGTTGGAGGGGTCCAACAACGCCCTCATTTCGAAATAATAGTCAGAGGAGCCCATCACTACCGTCGCGTTTTCTTTATCAGCTGGAGAGTTCACAATAGATGTATCCTCATTGAGACTCTTTATGGTTGGTGTTTCCTGAAATGTTATTATTTTTCGGAGGTTCATCTCTCCTGATGATTCTTGAGGCTACAGTCCTCACTTCTTTAGCCGGAGCATCAGGTAAGGACCGAATTGCTGCCTCACATTGGCTATTATATTCTCTACAGGAATTTGTTTTGCAAGTCAATAACAGTTTCTCTCATGTTCGGAACGAAAGAAACAGATAATTCCTGAAAGCGTGAGAATTTATTTTTGAGGCGTTCAGTATTACTGTACATTCGCCCCTCCATGGATTTCTGCATTATGTGATTGACAGAATCCCAGATTGTCGGGATCAAGATGCCAATTAGATCATTCTCTAATAGTCTGATTTCATCGTCGACACGACAAGTTTCTGACGAGAATAACGGATCCTCTCCCTCAACTTCATTTAAGCTTGTTCGCAAAATATATTCGATATCACTATCACCTGAAAACTCTCC
Organism: Hippodamia convergens; assembly: GCA_038502775.1. Taxonomy (NCBI): domain Eukaryota; kingdom Metazoa; phylum Arthropoda; class Insecta; order Coleoptera; family Coccinellidae; genus Hippodamia; species Hippodamia convergens. Next base: position 132,635 of record JAVSIQ010000048.1, on the reverse strand, counting down.
TGGATCTGATTGATTCGAATTTCGTTGGTGAAATAAATTTGGAAACCAGAAAACTCGGGATAACATGAGACCTTGTGACCTCACAAGTAATAAAAAGGAGTCAAATCAAAACTTCCTGTAGGCTAAGCAATAGTTGCTTTTATCGAATTAATGCTTTCTTCGTACTTCTCGAGCAGTACGGCGATAGTTTGATGATGGTTCACCATTCTTTCTCCAAAATTAGGTCGGAGATCATGATACAGGGGATCTACGGCAAGAACAGTTTGAAGAAAGAATAATTTCAAGGAATGCATCTGTTGCCTGGCTCCCAACGATCTGTGATTTGGCTCCTCTAGATTAGTTTTTTTGCGTTATTGAATTGATGATTTGAGCAAACAGGTCCCAACACTTGATGCTCTGAGATTAAACATCGAATGCTCCATTCATGAGATTACGCCCGATTTATTGCACAAAGTTGAGAATTCGGTTCGTCCAATTCATCCAATGTGTACCTTATGAAACAAAGGTAGAAACTCAAACGACATGCTATTCAGAACATACATTGTATTTATTGTATTAAAGTGATTTGAAAAGTGTAGTTAAATCTCAAACCATTTTCTATTTCCTTCCAAATCATGTCCTCCTTAATAGACGTTCGAGAGAGTTTCTCTGAGATAATTCATCCCAATTATGGTATATACGAGAATCTCGGAACTCGAGATGAATATAAAATCTGAAAAAAGGTTCATACGAATTTTATTACGCCCTCAGAATATGAATCAGTAATCAAAATTCAACAAGCAAAGCTTCGTAAACATCATAATGAAATATGTTGATAATTAAAAAGTTACCTTTTTATTTGACTTCGCACACTTATATTTGAGCGGTGCTATATTTCTTTATGAGATTATTTCGTATTTGAACTAGCTTATCGTCAAGTCGCTCTCCTTGTTTATAAACGTTCACCGCTTAACGTTGCTAGAAATTGATGGCTGCAAAACGAAAAACTTGGGCAATCACTTGCAATTGTAGTGACACCAGATAAACCCTCCACAATTTTACGTTATGTGGACAATACATTTGTCATTTGGAGTCATGGACTTGAAAAGTAGGATGCTTTCCTCTCCCATCTCAAGAGTAGGCACCCCAATATTTAAATCACTATGGAAATTGAAAAGGATCGTGGTTTACCCTTCCTAGATGTCTTGGTTACTAGAAAGTCTAATGGGAAGCTAGGACACAGGGTTTATAGAAAATCCACCCACATAAAAATGTTCTATTCAACCCAACACTCCGGTATAGTATGAAAGCGGTGTTACAGTTACTGATAATTACATTTTCTTCACTAAATTGTGGTTACTGTTACGTTCGGACGTTATTATCTATGGATCTGTTATAATAACGAGGCTTTCGAATACTTCCATTTCTCCTGATCAGAATAAATTTATATTCCAGGTAGGTATATATTTCCTATATTAATACTAAAAATATCAATGAAAATTTGACAATAAAGTAGGTCTATTCAGCTACTTCTGCGTTACTATCGTTACTTGGTAACGTCGCAGGACGAAGGAGTTCGACACGTTTTGTACAAGCGTTATTTCAATTTTTCTGAAACAAACCTTTAACAGTTTCAATTTTTCATGTGAAAATGCTGAAGTAAGAATTCAATAAAATCTTTTTGTTTTGTTTACGATTTATCACGTGAATATTATTGATTGTTTGATGCTGTTTCTTGCACAAGATATGTATGGTAATCATTTTAATTTTTGTTTTGTTTTACTGATACTATTTACAATTTACAACATGACAGAGTTGCACAAAATACTGACCTAGAATGACCATTTCAGGAATGCTGGATTCTTTCAAACAAAAAATAATAGATCAACAAACCGTCCAAGTCTGCCCAGGAACTTTTTAACCTTGATTCTGCATTGATGTGAATATTAGATCGGCTTTGATAGGTAATCCTTGAAGGTGGAATGATTGAAAAATCTTTCAGCAAACCAAAGGTGAGGAGTCACAAAATCAAAAGTTGTTTCAAAGAATGGTTACTGCCATTACTTGGCGAATTGATCTACCTAAGGAATGTTCCACAGGCTAGAATTTAATAATGCAAATCCAATATTGTAGTGGAATTCGGTTGATAGTCCTAATTGTGAATGTGGTGAATCAGAGGAAACAGTTGAACACCTAATTAATAATTGTTCGATTTATAAATTCCAAGATGGCATTAGAGCCATACACAATATATCAAACTCATTTTTGCAATGGGTTGAAAATTTCAGATCAATTTGATGAAGTATAAATTGAATTCTCTTGCTGTTCTGGCCTTTTTTTATTTTCAGGTTGGAGTTTGTGTTTGGAAATCCTTCCTCCGAAGAGCCGTCCCGCTGATCGTGATGTCCTTCTATATAGAATATTCAGATACAACAATTTTATTTTATTTTTTTAACGGGGAGACAGGTTTTTTCGGCTGAGGTTTTTTCCCCTGGCTCTATAGTATCGTATGATACTGGTGATGAAAGTATCGTATGATACTATAGTATCATACGAAGAATGTTGTGGTACCCCGTTCCTTTTTTTACCTCAGCTTAGGTTCTTTTTGTTTCAACATTTATTGTATTATTTTAGCTCTCTTATTCAAAAGAATATATATATATATTCGTTTATGAAAAAAATGTGAGTTAACACACTTTACCTCTGAGGTGCTGATATGATTATGCCGATAAATTTGTCCATGCCATATCTTTGACGGTTTTTCAGGTCAAAGAGATATTGAAACAATATAGTTTTGTTGAGAAACAGGAAAAAAAATTCATCTCTTATTAAATTTTGCAATATTATCAAAGGTATATAGGATAAAAGAAAATTTCAGAGATGTTACCCCAAATTTATATTATAATAATATTTACTAAATTTATTACTGAGAAATCAGTGGAGCAACTGATTTCCAGTCTTTTTCGCGGTAACTAAGAGGTGTACGAGAAAAATGTGAGTGAGTATCCGTTTTTGGAGAAATAACATTTATATTAAAGGTTAAAATATGTTATGGAAAATATCAAACTAACTCATGCTTAAGGTGTCTTTCACCACATTTGGATAATGACAAAATTTCACATTGCGTTTTCTATAATAGCCTTTAGTATAGCACTATTATATAAATATTTTCAACACCAAATTTTTTCAGGGCAAAAGCTAGTAGTTTCCAAACCAACTAATCGAAGTTAGCAGTTCATTACTTCAAAAATTACCTCACTGTTGTGTTTTTCCTATTTTCAGTTTAATTCACTGAAGTATTCGTTTTCAAATATTCGGAGTTTATATGTCTTGTTTTGTTTTCGGAAATAAATAGTTGATTTATATTGCATCGTAATTCAAGAATTAGATATTTTTGTAAATGTATGATATTGTAAAAATCAGTATTCTGAAATTGTTGAAACAAATATTCGTTTCGTAACAGATTATTTTCCTAACAAAGTTGATACAATTTTGCCCTTTTTTTGTGATATCTACTATATCTATCTATAGACAAAATAATCAATGCAATATTATTGGTACCACTACAAAAATTTTTATATTGCCAGCATATCGTCGGTCCAATGCCAAAGTCGCAAATGTGCTTTTAGGTGTTTGAGAAAAACGCGTTTAAAAAATTCAGGACTTTGCTCGAAATAGAGATTTCATTTTGTGGCACTTGATGCATAAGAGCAACATAATGAAATCTCTAGCTATGTCTTGAACTTTCAAAACGCGTTTCAACTCACAAATGTGCTTTTTTGGTGTTTGTGTAAAACGCGTTTTGAAAATTCAAGACATTGCACAAAATAATGATTTCATTTTGTGGCACTTGATGCTTAATTGCAACATAATGAAATCTCTAGCTATGTCTTGAATTTCTAAAACACAAAAAAGCACATTTGTGACTTTGGACCGACGATTTGTCCTGGATATGATATATATTGGGAGATGAAATAGCAACTTTAAAATTATGATGAACTATTATGGTATAATACCTTGAAAGTGTACAATAAGTTCAGTCAATGAGGCCTGAAATTAGGCATTACTTCCGAATTCTATCAAAATGCTTCGATTTTGATAAAATTTTATATAAAAGCTATACTTGTCTCCTACTCCTTTCCTTTGCCGATATATGCTTATCATTTTTCAGGAGTGAAAACAACTCCTTTATCCATTATTAAGATAAATATAATTTTTGGCCTCAGTAGCGTATTATGAACTTTAATGAAGGACTTATACTTCAAGACCGTATAAACCACCCCAATGTTAGTCTACCTTGTAGAACATATTGCTGCGGTCGATATTCTATAGGGTAGAATCTACCCTTTTAGAATATCCTTGTTTGAATTGGCTTATATCGTCTACATTCTGAACTATCCTCGTCGCACATATTGATCAATTCACTATGTTCCTAGCATTACGGCCAGTCGGGACCGATTTGCGACAACATGATCTTTGGCTGATGAGGTTTTATGAGAACAAGGCAATAGTGTAACTGACTGAGTGGTTGACCGCTGTATAAGGTATTTCAACCTGCAGCATTATCGGCCTCATCATGTGTTACCTCTTACAGCAACACTTATAGTGGTGCAGAGAACTGCAACGGCAACGTAGAAAATGAAAAGGTATCAGGTCATCTTTTCTGGGGAATCCCGATTCTCCTTGGGTGCACATGATGGCCGAGGAAGGGTTAGACGACGTTGAGGAGAAAGGCGTTACGGTATGGGGTGCTATTGCACATGCAATTTGATCATTTTTCGCGAAAAAATTTTTTATTAAAGAGGAGCAAATTCATTGCACAGACACCACCCTGTCTTTCGGAGTGGTATGTGGATACTCCCCTCTTGAGTCCACAAGGAGCCTACCCACTAAAAACTTCTCTGTTTCATCTCCCTACGTAGAGTTAGCACGATTTCATTACCTGCAACCGAATTACGATGTAGGTTGCCCTGTAGTCGTTTGCCTTCGCAATTAGCCTACCCGACATCAATCTTCAGCCTCAGAACACTAGTTGTAATTTGGTTCTATCGGTTCCAGTTTGTTGAAGAACCTTGCAGGACTCTCGTGGTGATTCCACTGAGAAGCTGACTGTTGTGACGATACACCTCGCCAGGAGGTTGTGCATGACGTAACTCTCACAGTAGGCTACAATTAAACTTGGCTACTTTGTCCTCAATCTGATCGATGTTATATTTGCTGACCTTCAAAATGGGGTTGAGATCATCGTCAGGCCCTTGTTCTTGAAGAAGCCAGAGAGTCTTTAACACACGGCATCGTAACTCAGGATCCATCTTCATGAGTACGGAAGCAACACTGGATCACGTTTACCGCTTTTTTCGTACTTGTACACCCAGCCCTACAATTGATTTCTAAGGGGGCTGTTCTCCGTTCACTCGACGTGCGGACTTTGGTTGGTAGACTGTTGACATGCACCTAATGATATTGGCGATAGTCCCTTCCGGGTGTGCTCATGCTGCCAGCATCAATCCACCAAGTGAATCCACCGAGTGGAGTTCTCACTCTCTCTCAGCTCATAACCATCGATTTTTATTTATTTATTCTTATGAAAAAGAGAGCTAAAATAATACATTAAATGTTGAAACAAAAAGTACCTAAGCTGAGGTATGTAACCTCTTTGTCCAGTATTTTCTGCGCTGTTCTGCAGAAGAAATCCTGTCAGGACCTGTTCGGTCCACCTCATTTTATTGTTATCCGATGCTTTACCATAAACAGATCTGACTGTTCTTGCTGATGAATCCTTCGTCCTTCTCTTTAAATACCTGGGATAGTGACGGTGAATCCCGAGTCCACTATTTTTCACAGTGGTGTGAAAAAACCCAAGTGGCGTATCTTCGAGCAATTCCACACAATGCCTTACTGCCGCCCTTATCTGAAGGTCCAGCTGCCACAGGACCTTCACAGTGCATCAAGATAGAAACTGCAAATGGTCATATCTTGGCACTAAGAAACAGCGCAAGAGCTTAAGTCGTTGCTGGAGTTCCACCTCCATTGTAGGGCTGGCCTTCCTCAGTTCCTGTGGGTTTATATTGACTCCCACATAACGCCACTCTTCCAGAAAAAGTGGAGCCATAATTTGTTCTTTACCTCAACTAGATCGAGAATCCAATGTTACAACGAGATAATTCTCGACCTCATATTGGCAGGGTAATTCTTTTTTTTTTTTTTTAACAACCCAGGTGAATTTTTTGCCATGACCGCCCAGATCTCCCGATCTTTCGCCAATGAAGCACGTTTAGGATATTATTGAAAGAAATCTTGGAAATTTACTCCAGCTCCCACAGACTTTGACTACTCTGAGATATGAAGATCTGTGGATATTATCCTTCAAAAGAAATAGAACAACTTCTTGCATCAATGCCAAGACGTGTTGGAGAGTATATAGATATCCACAGACTCAAGAGAATCCTGAGCAACTTCAACAGCAGCAGCTACGATAAAATGATCAACATCCTCAGCTGGATGAGCTACTGCGCGATTTAACATTGTGGTTTGGAGATGTGACGCTATGTTTTTATCACAATATGATGATCTACAACATCTATGACCTTTCGTTCTGAAGTTCGAGGTTTCCTAGATATTTCACGTTTTATAGTAGAAAAATGTGTCTTTTCAAAAAGTGTAGGAATTTGGCATATTTTGACGTATGATTTCCATGAAACTACTTGTTTGAAATATAATATCTTAGTACTTTTTAGAAGCAGAATTCAATGGTGAACACTTTTGGATATCATAATTTTTGATAAGGTGCTCAGTTTGGGTGCTATTGGAAGAGAACCTAAGCTTGTCCGAAAATTTCGAGGTTTTCGGAACGTCACGACATACGCTTCTCTGGGAAATTAAGGCAAAATTCAAGCTACTCATATTAGAGGCCTTAATGAATATTTGAAACAATTTCCCGAACTCCACCAATTATTTCCAGGCGAAAGTCTTATTTGCTTATTTGATTTATCAGAAAAAAATCAAAATTCAAACAGCCCCTCCTGTTGCGTATTGTAGTTTTTTCTGCAATTTATTTTATGTACTGAGTAGGGTGTGTCTTCAGTATGTTCCTCAAATTATTCTGATTTCCGCAGATCTAAGGACAATTCCATCAATGTGCACTTCCGATTTTGATATTTCCTCTCCACTAGTCCCTCAGAAATTCCGTCAGTGAAGTCGTCAGATCTTCATATTAGAGCGAAAATCGCTGGTGTACGTATAAAATCGGTTCAATATCGAACATGAGTTATCTGAAACTTTCCCTTCAGCTTGTGACGCCATGAAATAGACTCGAGTTTCATCGTTCACACAGAGTGATTTCCTGGAACGTTCGAGAAATGAAACGTGCCACTAACTGGAAGAACGCGACCCTACTTGAGGTTGAACATACCGTTGCGGTTTTTCAATTCAGTCCTAGGTTCTCTATTACAAGTTGATGAATTTCAGTATTATCTTCATAGATTCATTTTTCCATACTACCTCGATAGGTGATGAGTACACCAAGTCTAATTTTTACATTAAATATGTTAAAGTTTTTAATGAAATAACTATTAAAACCGAAGGCGAACGTACAAGTTGCAACTGACCTAACTTAGGTACTTGAAAGTAATGAAAAACCTTAACTATGTGAATTAACTATACATTTTTCTGGCTGAACATTCTTTCACTTCTTTTCTCAATCTTATTGTTCAAACAATGAAAATATAGAAGAGACATTCAAACGAAATTGTATATGATGCATTCATATATCAAATCTTCTTGAAATGAGTTTCAGAATAAACGGGATGATCCTAGTAGAATTTTTGAACGATATGAATTTTCATATTAGTACGAGAGCTGGTGAACCTTTTGACTAACGGTTTGTCTGTGAGGCTAGAAATTTTTATAGCGATAGTTCCTAGCATGCTGAGGACGGAAATCATCGCCTGGCACCCCTCACCCCTGCACGTCATCAAGATCTATATCTTTGAAAGTGTTAAAAAAATTAAAAAAATAAACTTGTTCCTGTAAGCTTGAAACTTTCATACGATTTTGTTCGTTCATTGTGAAGTTCAAAAAAAAATTGACAGGCGATTTCGACTAGCACAAGTACCTGCCAGGCGACTCGAAAAGGGTGTAAAATACGAACAAAAATGAACTTTTTTATGTAAGGCTGAAATTTATATATGTGTTCGTCTGAGGGAATGAAAAAATAAGTTTTATTATTAATCTTCATCATCATCTGATATGTTATCATTAATTTTTCATCATATAGTACAGTCGTTTCAAGCGTAGTACACTGTGTCTTAAATTGGTTGAGACTGCATTATATCTCAGCTATTATTGAAAATAGAGTCATGCGGTTTTCGAAACCCTGTGTCACTTTTTTGTAAAACTTTCAAATCTACAAACAGAAATATTCCATCTTCTTTTGTTTCTGGAATACAGTGCAAAAATGATAATGTTCACTTTTTGAAGATGTTATTATTTTTCGGGCTCTGCATAAGAAAGAAAAAAAATTAAAACTTCTTATAATGATATTTTTACGTAGAAGTCAGTGGCGTAGCTAAACAATTTTTCAAAGCATTGTTTTTGAGATTGAATTGGAACGGAATGAAATTTTTCATATGGAACACCAGGTTTATTTTAACGTAAAACTGTATCACGACCTATGCTTCAATAAATTTCAGTTGAAAAAAATATCCCACGCATTTAATCAATATTCACAAGCACTTAATCATTACTTTTTCAAAAAGCCATGTGATCTAAACCCATTTATTTTATCCTATTTTGAACATAATTCCAAAATATCAACTGAAAAATGGTTTTTTGATGCATGTGTGGAAGAATTCATGTCTTACTTTAAAAAAAACAAACAGAAATACAGTAGGCGCTTGATGCCAGATTATCGAATTTGTACAGGAAAAAAAAGCTAACTTCATATGATTTTCACTACTATCCAACTTTCGCAAAATAAGACCGCTATTTTGTCAAGGGACGCTATGAAACAAGAGAAAACAAATACGTGACATCACTGTCGAGGTTAGGTCCGGACTGCCGAGCGGGAAAAACTACTCTCGGTGATCCGGCGTTCAGCTGTATAAAATGCCGGATTATAGAGCGGGTTACCTGGGTCCGAAAGTGCCGGACTACCGAGCGTACCGGATTGGCAAGCGCTGGATTATCGAGCGACGACTATATACATTTTTCGGATGGTTGACGCTCAAATTTATTAAAGGTAAGGTTGTGATACATCGATGTATTCAGAAAAAAATGAGAAGATTTGACGTTAAAACATACGAGGTGTTCCATTTGAAATATTTCAAGTTTGAGCTATATCTTAAAAGCATTTATTAGATAAAAATTTTAAGCTACGCCACTGACTTCTACGTAAAAACATTATTATAAACATTTTCATACTTTTTTTTCCCATACAGGGCCCGAGAAATAATAACATCTTCAAAAAGTGAACATTTTCATTTTCGCACTGTATTCCAGAAACAAAAGAAGATGGAATATTTCTGTTTGTGGATTTAAAAGTTTTACAAAAAAGTGACACAGGGTCTCGAAAACCGCATGACTCTATTTTCAATAATAGCTGAGATATAATGCAGTCTCAACCAATTTAAGACACAGTGTACTACGCTTGAAACGACTGTACTATATGATGAAAAATTAATGATAACATATCAGATGATAATGAAGATTAATAATAAAACTTATTTTTTCATTCCCTCAGACGAACACATATATAAATTTCAGCCTTACATAAAAAAGTTCATTTTTGTTCGTATTTTACACCCTTTTCGAGTCGCCTGGCAGGTACTTGTGCTCGTCGAAATCGCCTGTCAATTTTTTTTTTGAACTTCACAATGAACGAACAAAATCGTATGAAAGTTTCAAGCTTACAGGAACAAGTTTTATTTTTTAATTTTTTTAACACTTTCAAAGATATAGATCTTGATGACGTGCAGGGGTGAGGGGTGCCAGGCGATGATTTCCGTCCTCAGCATGCTAGGAACTATCGCTATAAAAATTTCTAGCCTTACAGACAAACCGTTAGTCAAAAGGTTCACTAGCTCTTGGACTATATATTCAATTTGATAAATTAACAATGAAACGTCGGAAAATGTTTTATAGTGTATTTGCTCTAAAATAAGAAATCTACATCTATTTTTTTTAATTTTTTCATTCCGCAATCGAGAAAATTCAATTGAAATTTATTTTGATCTTTTATTCCGCAAAGATACGATTTGAAGAACGCTCGCTCTGAAATTGGCAAACCCTAAGAGTCTTATATGCAACTTTCATTAGTCAGGATGACAATTCTCGTAATATGTCTTAGTTTTTGTTCCTGAAAAATATTCTGTTTTCTTGTGTTATAACATGATTGGTTTATCTATGGGAGATGATTGCCTTTCATTGGGGTCCCGTAGCGGTCTTCAAACATCTGAAGTGCCGAAAAATCATCACCTGGAAGGTCGTATCCGGTTTGAAAAACCCTCACGACCAGAGAGCGAGAATTTGTGGATTTTGAATTTGAATATCGAAGGAATTTCGAAAGACAAGTGTGATTACGTCTCCAAATTAGCTGATGAACATGGTATCAAAGAGATTCTTCTGCAAGAAACCCACATGGCAACAGAATCGTCGTGAAAGAGGACAGTTGAACGGTTATGTATTAATTGATTTTTTACAAGTTCAGCTTGTTATGTTGGAAAATTATCAGTTACGCAGTTTTCAACAGATTCGGAAAGGGGAAATTGATGGAGTTTTTTTTTCATTTCTTTCAAATTTTGTGACATTTCTGTCATAAATATTTATAAATCTCCGAACATTATTTGGCCAAGAAATCTTAATGTTGATGTTTTTTAAAGTAGCAAATGCATTTCCAAAATGCCTTCGATTTATTCTGAATAATCGGTTTCTTTTCTGCTTTTGTGTTTTATCATTTCAGATTGAGAATTACGAGTCGTTTTGGGAAGAATCTGTGTATCCGAGATCATCGACGGATATCATGAGATGATCACACTGATGTCTTTCAAGATTTTCCTGATATTTTATGTTATTTTGTTTACGGGGAGGCAGGTTTTTCGGCTGAGGTTTTTCCCCTGGCTGTATAGTATCGTATGATACAAGTGTTGATAGTATCGTATAATTCTATAGTATCGTACAAAGAATGTTATGATACCTCGTTCTTTTTTTACCTCAGCTTAGGTACTTTTTGTTTCAACATTTATTGTATTATTTTAGCCTCCTTTTTCATAAGAATATATATATATATATATATATATATATATATATATATATTATATATATATATATATATATATATATATATATATATATATTAGACTGATTCAAAAAAATCGACTTCTTTTGTTTTCACGAAACCCCCCCCTAATTATCTTCAGGGTATCGAAAAAAGACCTCGGTGAAAATATCATCTCCAAATAATAACGTTTAGAGGTCGCTCATCAATTATTTCTGTTTTGCCTACTAATAGCAGGGGAAAAATTTCTTTTTTCAATAAAAAATTCCTAGAACACAAACCAATTGGCGGATTTCTTTGTAAGATACATTTTCGTGTAGGCAATCAGATACACTACAAATATGTCCTCTACGATATTTCCATAAAATGGCCTCATCTAAAGTTATTCGATTCGATGCTAATATTGAGGTATTTTTGAAGAAAAAAATTATTCAAAAAAATCGACTTTAGTTGTTTTCACGCAACCCGCCTTCTAATCATCTTCAGGGCATCGACAAAAAGCGTCTGTGAAAATATTAGCTTTGAATATTAATATTCAGAGGTCGCTCATCGATGGTTTCTATTTTCGCTGCTGATGGCAGGAAAAAAAATTCTTTTTTCAATTAAAAATTTTTTGTTCACGATCCAATAGATGGATTCCACTGTATGATACATTTTGGTGTAGAGAACTAGATACTCTACGAAAATGTTCCATACGATATCTCGATAAAATAACCCGTTCAAAAGGTATTTGAACTTTTTTTCCAAAAAACCTCAATATAAGGTATTAATATAGGGGTATTTTTGAAGAAAAAGTTCGAATAACTTTTTGAACGAGCGGTTTTATCGGAATATCGTATAAGACATTTTCGTAGAGCACCTAGTTCCCTTCACGATAATGTATTACACAGTGGAATCCGTAAATTGGTTCGTGAAGAGAAAATTTTTATTGAAAAAAGAAAATATTTTCCTGCTACCAACAGCGGAAATAGAAATCATCGCTGAGCGACCTCTAAATATCAATATTCAAAGCTAATATCTTTACAGACGCCTTTTTTCGATACCCTGAAGATAATTAGAAATAGAGTTTCGTGAAAACAAACAGAATCGATTTTTTTGAATAATTTTTTTCTTCAAAAATACCTCAATATTAGCATCGAAACGAATAACTTTTGAAGCGGCCATTTTATTGAAATATCGTAAGGGACATATTTGTAGAGTATCTGATTGTCTATACGAAAATGTACCACACAATGAAATCCGTCTATTGGTTTCTGCTCTAGGAATTTTTTATTGAAAAAAGAAATTTTTTCCCTGCTATTAGTAGGGAAAATAGAAATAATTGATGAGCGACCTCTAAATATTACTATTTGAAGCTGATATTTTCATAGAGGTCTCTTTTCGATACCCTGAAGATAATTAGGGGGGGTTTCGTGAAAACAAAAAAAGTCGATTATTTTGAATCAGTCTAATATATATATATATATTATATATATTATTATATATATATATATATATATATATATATATATATATATATATATATATATATATTTATATATATATATACATATATTTAGTTTTATAACAATGAATACTTATCTTGAAATATTTTTCGAGATTCATTGGCCGTGGCCCATAAGAAATAATTTCACCTATGGTTTAGCCAGAAATGCGGTAGGCATCTTCATCTGAATTCCTGACACTGACGTGTTCGAACTCCGGTTAATGGCGGGAATGGACTGCAATTGCGAATTTCCTTCATAGAAAAATTCGAACAGAGTTCAATCCAATCGGCATCAAAGAAATCATCCACGTTTTAGCCCAGACGTATACTGAAAGCGTATTTAAGCGGCTTCGCGCTCAATACAAGGGAAACAAGCGTTCGTAGCTGCTACAACACATTCGGCCATGAGCTGCAGGGTTCGTCTACTGGCAGCGGCGACAGTTGCGGCTTCTTGCGTTCCATTCAGTGAAATAACCAATTGCCCTATACAAAGACCATAGTTTGTCTTCGAAAATGACATCGTTCGTATTCTTTTAGCATTGAGTGCAATATGCTTTGAATCCGGAGGACTTGCACATTCTAGAGTTAAGTTATTTAGTCAAAAAACGACGTTATTGGATGCACCCAATTTTCAGAACCAGAAAATTCTCGGGAGAATTCAAACATCTCCACAATCAATAATTGAAAAAATATCCTGAGCGATTGTTCAATTACTATAAGAAGAAGCAAAGAACATTTCTGAATGTATTTGAGAAACGATAAAACTTCATAGGGACAACACTTCGAACTTTCAAGCTTTGTAACGTTTCGGAATTTATATCAGACTCCATTTTCAGACAATTTCTCAACATGAGCTTTACGGAATCTTGAGAATTTTCGATTTCCATTGACATTCGCCAATACATGATGATCATAAATTTATTTATTTATTTATTTCAAACGGCATAGCCAATTTTCATAATACAACAAAATATAACATAATTAATAAAATACTAAAAAAAAAACAATTAACAAGTTCAGATAGCCAACAAAATATAACATAATCAATAAAATACTAAAAAAAAAACAATTAACAAGTTCAGATAGCCTCAAAATATCTTTTGAGAGTAAAAATGGGCACCTGGAATAAATCAATTTGTGTTGCATTTGCCCCTTTTATCGCTCTATCAATAGGATTATTCATGGCATAGTTAGTGGCCATATATTCAACATTAAAAAGATCTCTGTGTCTAAGGATTACATTTTTCGCGTTCAGTTTGATCTTAGATAGTATGTATTCACAATCAATAAAATTATTGATTAATTTGAAAACGAACAATTTGACATTATTCACCATATAATCGTGCTGAATAGGAGAACTAATTCTGTAAAATCTCATAACACTACATTTACCGATGTTGAAGTGCATTTCATTGTCTACACACCACCTTTCAACATTATTAAGATCTTCTTTTAAAGATAGATAGTCTTGAATAGTTCTTATGACTTTGAACATATTAAGATCGTCCGCGAATAATAGAAATAAACTTCCCTTGATGTATTTTCCTATGTCATTCATAAAACATAGAAATAGTTAGGTAGACAGTGGTAATATTTATAATTATTATGGTAAAATTGCTACTTCATTTCAAAATTCCCTGAAATCAGTTCCATTTTCGACAAATCATTCCAAATACGATCGATCCACATCCACCGAACAATTTAACAGATTATCAGTTTCACCTAACGATATCCAAGCCAACTCTTTGATTTTTCTTTTAAAACTGTCAGGTTCCATCATTAGATTTTTCGTGTTATTCCAATCCATCATGTGATCGCCTGTATTGAAAGTCACATGATCGCGATCTACCAATTCTGATTTTCTAATTTCCAAAGGTGTTGATGCTTCTTCTGTATAGGTTTTTCCATAAATACAGGGAACATTGTAAACACAATTTTTTCAACTCCGTTTCTTATTCGAAGGTTTAGTTCAGATCTTAAATCATTTTGTGATTTAAAAACGGTCCTCATATTGAATTCAGAACCATGTGTTTGAATTTTTTCTGAAAGTCCATGATCATGAGAAATCAAATCAAATGACATTATTTATTCTTGACGGTTTTTTGTTGGTCCCTGATTATCATTATACTCTCTTAATTTGAAATAATTTTTCAAATGAAATTCGTTGGATATTTATTATCCTCAAGAATACTTTTGTGAAATTAATTTCATTATTTCTTATTTCGTTTGTAGATGTAATTAAATGAGCCTCACCGTTAAGTGTTTTTATAATACCTGTTGTAACACTCATCGATTGTTGTGTAACTTTTTTCTGAAACCACTTGATTCTTCTTTGCCATGTTGTCAAATCACGAAAACATCATCGGCATAACGACATCAAGTCTTTAGACATTGCACTACAGACTTTTCATCACACAAAATTTGACATCAGGATTTCCTTGAATTTCATTCATATGGGAGACAAGTGTGTTCAGAAAAAAAAGACACACCAATCGATATCAAATGAGTGTTAAAACAGCTTTAATGAAAACACTTTTTGATAGGGATCATTTAATTCAGATACAACTGAAAAAGAAACAATGACATTAATTTCATTGAAGATATTCTTGGGAAGGATCGATGTCTAAAAGGAATTTCATACGAATTTTACTTACTTCGCGAATAGAGTAAGCGCTCTTAGCGCTCCGAGCGTACACGTGCTACAGATCCCATTTCGGGCAGATCGAGCGGCGACGCTCATAGCCGCTCGTATATGCCCGCTCGAAGTCGCCTGTACTGGACGCAGCTGCATTGGAATACATTGCTTGGGATTCGTAGCAACTTGTCGCATGTTTCGTGAGAGCCATACAACGCTCGAAAACGCTTCCAGTGGATGACGGGCTTATGGGCGATATTTCGATTGTCGTTTGGAGTCACGGATATGAAAAATTGCAAGCCTTCTTAACTCATCAACAGTAGGCGTCCAAATATTCAATTCACTATGAAACTTGAAAAGGAGAGTGCACTGTCATTTCTAGACGTCTTAGTAATTAGAAGGTCTAATGAGAAACTAGGACACATGGTTTATAGAAAATCGACCCCCACTGACAAATATCTACACAAGCAGACTAATCATCACCCCCAACAGAAACGAGGAGTTATAAGAACACTGGTAGGCAAAGTCCGACGATTGTGCGAGCTCTAATTTCTGGAGGATTAACTTGAACATCTACAGCATTGTGAACGAGATATTCTTGATAATGGAATATTTGTTGGTACATTATTTGGGCTTTTTCCATTATCTCTACTGTTGGAATTTACCGACGTTTCAGCAAGCATTCGCCTGCCGTCATCAGGGTGTTGTTGGTCCTGAGAAGGACCGGTCTTTGCCAACTCAGTTGGATAGTATGGAGCGCAAAGTCCAAACGGAACAAGTTTGGCAAAGACCGGTCCTTCTCAGGACCAACAACACCCTGATGACGGCAGGCGAATGCTTGCCGAAACGTAGGTAAATTCCAACAGTAGAGATAATGGAAATAGCCCAAATAATGTACCAATCTACAGCATTCAGTCGTCGTATCCGGTTCGAAAAAACTCTCACGACCGGAGAGCAAGAATTTGTGGATTGTGATTTTGAATATCGAAGGAATTTCGAAAGACAAGTGTGATTACGTCTCCAAAGTAGCTGATGAACATGGTATCGAGGTGATTCTTCTGCAAGAAACCCACACGGCAACAGAAATAAAATTCTCGTGAAAAAGGACAGTTTAAAGTTATGTATTAATTGATTTTTTACACGTTTAGCTTGTTATGTTGAAAAATTATCAGTTCGTAATTTTCAACAGATTTGGAAAGGGGAAATTGATGGAGTTTTTTTCATTTCTTTCAAATTTTGTGACATTTCCGTCTTAAATATTTATAAACACCGAACATTATTTTGGCCAAGAATTTTTTACAGTTAGATAAATTTTTTTTCTAACTTGGAAGCTATGATCTTTCTCTATAACTGTTGCAGACTATTTTTTTTTTTTTAGAATGTTATAAACCCGAAATGATTAACTTTTAAATAGAACCATAAAAAAATTCGGCTCATGGAACATTAGCGCGGACCGACAAATGGAATTTCAATTGAAATAATTTTATCTCGTAAACTTCTTAAGCTACGAAAAAACTCAGACAAATTTTTATTCGAATATTGTCCTAAATCTTCATCATTTTACCAATTAGAGTGAAAAAAACAAAAGTATTCACCCGAGGAATTCGCGGAAAATTGCATACAACCCTTTCGAATATTCAAATTTAAACTTTCCGGATCTTTGTAGTTTCATTATGGTTTTATATATAATTGGAGCGGGCTTGTGAAAGACATTTGAAAGATTCTAGGATATAACGTGCATAAAAATTATGTATTCACATCAAATATAAATGTTTTCAATGAAATCATTCACGGACACAGATTAATTGGGTGTCAATTCCACCAATCAAATAGACTCTATTTGTTTATACAACTTCAATTTCTTTCAATTCAACATGAAGTATTTCAGTCGATCTTACTCTACACTAGAATATCTAATAATACACTTGTTGAATTTTCCGTATTTTCCTTTCAACGAGACGAATTATCTCTGAATTCGTCTCTTTTTATGGCCCCTGAGATTATGATTATTGAGTTAGCGAGAAAGTGTTAATCTAGTTAGACTCTTGAGATCTATTCGTGATATTGAATTTATAGTCTAACCGACAGTTGTTGAAATTCAACATAGACAGTGATAAAAATGAGGGAACATTTTCAGCAGATGTTCGCTGGTACCTTTTACCAGTTGCTAGCAGCTATTAGTGGTGAGTTTAATGAATAATAACTCAAAATCCTCATGATAAATGCAGAATATCTCGTCATCAAATTGGAGAAAATTTAAGGATTTCTTTCGATATGACGATGATGCAATTCCGAATTATTTTGAAGGAAAAAAGACTCATTACTCAAGCTCCCTTTGGAAAAATCTTCAATAAGTTCTGACATGAAATTAATTTCTAGCGACACTTAATTTTTCCCATCAGTCTCATGGATAATATTTGTTTATCTTGTTAAACTAGTTAGTTTATTCCAGTGTCCAGAACTTTCGTATTTCTATTTTGGATTTGGATTGATAAGATTCAACTCACTGATAAAGAAGTCATGGTCAAATTACTCGAATCAAATTGGGTCATGCCCATCTAGCCTTGCAAGAAATGAACGCCCTACAGAAATGAGTCTGAAATTTTAGATTTAATTCTGAGTTTACAAATGAGCAAAAGAACCTGAGGTACAAAAAGAATTGTTTTGATTCATTTCCAGTTCGGGATACTATCTCAATATCATTTGCAGTCCCATGGTGAATTTCCGCTGATGATGGCCAAAATCATTCATTTCTTTCCAAGAGCTTGCTAACAGCATTTTCCGGGATAGCCACAATAGTAGGTATCGACCACATAGAGTTTCAAAGATACACAAGGACATTAGCTCACATCGCGCTCACAGGATAACCGATAGCTGTACCATCATTATATTATCATCATGAATTAAGTCATCGAGAGTGGAGAAACTTAGTAATACCAATATTATGGCAGAAGCAGAAGTTTGGAATTTGTTTTATGAATTATTCCTTTGTGGATAAGAAAACGAAAAAATCATGGGGTACAAGGTGATCGAATATTCTCGAAAATAGGAAAAGTTTAAAATTTTGGAAGTCCGGTTCTAGAAATATTGAAGAAATGCTATAGTAAAGGGTGACAAAACTTAAAAAGTTGAAATCATTAGATCGATTTGTTCAAAAGTTATTGAACTGTGAAATTTCACTCATATGATGAACATCACCCTGTATACCCCAAACAAAGGCACGCAAACGATTAAAACCTCTTGATATGAGTTCAGTCTGTTGACATTAATTTATGTTATCCGTCAACAACAGACGCATGGAAAATATTTTGAATAAAGTCAGAGATTTTTGTGGAAAGGCGAACATAGAGATCATATATCATGCTTCGTATATTTCTGAAAATCTCGGAAATAGAACATCTTAGATATAGGTATTCTTCAATAGAATCCACCTATTTTCATCTCACAAATTAATTTGGGAGTGAAAAAAATTGGGTGGTCACTCGCAAATATTAAGTTTTTGGCTTTTCTTGAATTCCAACTTTGACACTCTCACTTTAACTCATTTTACAAAGTGAAATATCTTTTCAGTTACCCATGCCAAAAAAACAGATCTAAGATTTCTTTGAATTCTCGGTGTTCTACAAGCCTCAGTTTGTGATTTTTTTCAAAAAACAACGACTAATTCGAAAACGGTTCTAGATGACTATAAAAAATGATACGTACAATAAATGCGGCATTCGAATATCTATCCGAAAAAGTCATAATATGCAGGGTGTTCCATTTGAAATGAAAAAGTTGATACTCTTTCCGGTGGAAGCGGAAGTCATTGATATTTATGAATATATCATGAATCAACGTCTTTTCGGCCTTTATCTTCACAAACAGTTTTAAATTGATCGAATAATTATTTCTCCATAAACATCTAATGGGCACTCCCGGTTGGACACCCTGTATATTGCACTATACGAATAACCTTTCTAGCCAGTCGTCGATATGGAAGAAAATGATTGCATTTTCATTATATATGATTATTATAAATAAATATAAATGCTAAAGCGAGCCACCATTGAGTTTTTTCTGTACCTATCCGCCAGTGCTTCTTGCACTCTTGTTCACATGGAAAACCTCTGATACGATTTCTGCAACTTATCAATTATGAATGAATAAAACACACCAGATAATGAATAAGGTTTCGGAGAACCTGATTCAAAAATGTTCTCGCCATTTTTTCGTATTCGTTAATCTCGTGGAATCAATTTTTAAGCCAATCAAATAAGCATCATAAAATGGTGTGCATGGAAATAATTGGTGGAGTTCGGGTAACTATTTCAATCATTTTTTTAGGCCTCTGATAAGAGTATTTCGAGCTTTTCCTAAATTTTCCAGTAGAGAGTATGTCGTGAAGTTCGCAAAACCTCGAAATTTTCGAACTATTTTAGGTTTTCTTCGAATAGCTCTAAAACTAATCACTTTATCGAAAACTTTGTGATATTCCGAAATATTCAACATTAAATTATGCTTCTAAAAGGTACAATGACATTACATTTTGAACAAGTAGTGTTATAGAAATCATACGACGAAATTCTTACACTATTCGAAAAAACATATTTTTTTACCATAAAACGTAAAATACTCATGAAACTACGAACTTCAGAACGAAATATCATGGAATAAGAGTAGTAGACCATCATATCGTGATAAAAACGTAACCCCAACCCTCCAAACCACACTGTTAAATAGTGCTGTAGCTCACCCTGACGTCCTGGCTGAGGATGCTGATCATTTGATCGTAGCAAGTGCTGTTGAATTTGCTCATCAGTCTCATGAGTGTGTCGATAATGTTAGAGGTTAGAGAGGCACTGGCAGTTTTGTAATTTGGATTGTTCCGGTGTACCAAAATTTTTTTCCTGGGGCCTAGCAAGAGCAAGCAAGACGATGCTGTCTTTTCTCCCTTGCACAACAACATATATTATTATTCCTTCATGCTTCCAATGGCTACGACACTACGTCATCATTTTGTGGTAAAGAAAAAATGAAATCAACACAAACCTGCTTAATACAAATGAACCCTTCAGTACGAAGAAACTTTTATTCAACAAAAATGTATGGGATTGATACAAATAAACCCTTCAGTACAAAGAAACTTGAAACTTTTATGCAACTTTCAGATTGACAACTTGTTTTCAATTATTATTAATGAAAATGTCAAATTTTTCAAAAAGGCACGTTTGTAGCTCGTTAACGCGCGTTGATGTATTCAGATGGTCGCTCGTTGAAAGCGCGACAGCCCGCGACTACTGTCATAATCTTCTTCTTCTTCTATCGTTCACAATGTGCTGAGGCGATTTTTAGATTCCGAACACAGAAGAAGTCATTCAATTCTCTGTCAATGTTTCATCTTTGTACGTCAAATCGCGCGAATCATCTGAACACATCTATGCCTGACAGTTGTACTTCAATACGGGCGAAGTCGCGCGACGTCGAGCGAAACAAGATACTGGCGACAGAGCAAAGACGATCGCACGTGATCGCCAATTTACGCGCGATGACGCGTGACCATATGAATATTTCAGTTCAGATGATCGCGCGATCACGCGCGATTCTGAAACGCGCGACTAGAGATACATATGGTCGCGTGTCATCGCGCATATATTGGCGATCACGCGCGATCGACTTTGCTCTGTCGCCAGTATCTTGTTTCGATCGACGTCGCGCGACTTCGCGCGTATTGAAGTACAACTGTCAGCCATAGACGTGTTCAGATGATTCGCGCGATTTGACGTACAGAGCTGAAATATTGACAGAGATTTCAATGACTTTTTCTGTGCTCGGAATCTAAAAATCGCCTCAGCACATTGTGAACGATAGAAGAAGAAGAAGATTATGACAGTAGTCGCGGGCTGTCGCGCTATCAACGCGCGACCATCGGAATACATCAACGCGCGTTAACGAGTTACAAACAAGCGTTGTCGCGCGATCATAAGAACTCAGCCTTACACTTCATTTCATTTTGCTTCTGTGTCTTCAACTGAAGCAGCACCTCGACAACAATAAATGAGGACGTATTTACAGGTAATCAACCTATTTTTAGTTGTTAGTTTTTGAGTCCCACCTTTGTTATTATAGTTGATTTAGTTTATCTTCAACTTCTTCAGAAGCCACTAGAAACATGAAGAAATAATAATAATAATAACCTTTATTCTTCCTACAAATGTCACAATCATCATGTATCTACCAATAAGTGAAATAATATATATGTAGGAAAAAAAGGCGAGGTTCAGATCGGAGAACTCGTTCTCCTTTCTGTTCTTCCACCTAAACCTTACAAATCTACAAAAACCGACTTAAATCATCCGAAATTGCTCAAATGTTACAACCACATCAAAATAGAATGAAAAAAACAAAACAAAAAGTGACCTCAAGTTAATTTTTCCACAACTATAAACCATTTCTGCAATTTATATAACCCAGAACCGCCCTCTTAAACTTCATCAAACCAAGGACTTTGTAGTCTGAAGGCAAAGCATTATATTTAATATATATATCAAAACTAAAAGATCGTTCAAATTTGACTGTTCTATGAGCTGGAGGCGATAATACATTTCTCCTCCTTATATTCAGGTTGTGTACATCGGTCCTAAATTTTATTTTCCTATATAAATATGGGGGTAATTTGGACGTAATTATTTTATGATAATACACCAAACACTGAAAATGAAACCGGTCCCTCATATTTAACCAACCAGTTTATGAGAAATATGTTGATATTTTCTAATTCCATATGCATACCTGAGACAACTATTCTGAACCTTTTGTATTTTATATTGACATTCCTGGTCGAGCGCCGGCGCAAAAACTGGCGCACAGTAGTTAAACTGAGACAGCACCAAGGAATTACACAACAATAGCTTAGTGGGAACCGGCAGACTTTTCCTCAACGGGTACAACAACCGCATTACTCCATAGCATTTTTGAACACATTTCGAAATATGCGCACGGTATCTGAAACTATTATCTATAATAAGTCCTAAGTTCTTAACTTGGTCTACAACTGGGATTGTAATGTCACTTATCCTCAACACTATTCTATCTCGCAATTCCTGACATTGCTTATCACTCCCAAATAATATCACAGAAGACTTGGCAGCATTCAAATACAGGTCATGTGCGGCAGACATATCATATATTGTCCCTAAATCAGATGTTAGTTTATTCAAGGCCTCAGTTATTTCATCTGGCCTGAAGGAGATGTACAATTGAGTATCGTCAGCATAGCAGTGAAATTTACAGTGTACTATTTTGTTCAAGAATTTATGGGTATAAATTATGAAAAGCAGAGGGCCAAGCAAAGAACCCTGTGGCACTCCTGATGATGTGGTCTTCTTATCCGACAGAATGTCACCTAACTTCACCCTCTGAGACCTACCAGATAGGAAACAACGGATCATCTTGATACCCCCTTTATCAATACCAATCGACTCCAGTATTCTAAGCAACAGCTTATGATTAATGGTGTCAAATGCCTTCGAGAAATCTAGCAAGACCAGAAGAGTACAGAGACCGCGATCAGAGGCATACAATATGTCATCAGTGATAGCCGAAAGGACTGTTGCACAACTGAAATTGCCTCTAAACCCAGATTGATTTTCAGGAAGTATGTCATGTGTGCTCAGATGATTTTTGAGTTGTTCACATATCGCTTGTTCTAAAATTTTTGAGAGAACTGGTAAGACGCTGATTGGTCTGAAGTCACTGAATGAGGTGGGTTTATCAAATTTAGGTAATGGTATTATCATAGATTCCTTCCACAAATTCGGGAAGTAATTTGACAAGATACAGGAATTAACTATATTCAGCAGAAATGGAATAATAACTGTGCCACACATATTCAAAGACAAGATTGATATATCATCAACTCCAACAGCATTAGTTTTGATCTTCTGTAAATATTTAAGTAGGCTAGCCTCATTTATCGTTTTGAAAGAAAGTATTTCTTCTTCCCAATCAGATGCGCAATAATCATCATCAACACTAACAGTGGCATGCGCGTTTGATTTATGGCGTGCTTGATGTTCTACAATATTAGAAAAGTAGTCATTCATTGCATTAACATCAAGGTCTTCGTGGTTATTTTGAGGCTTAGATTGAACTCCCAATTTTCTCAACATGTTATAAACAGATTTTGTGTCTCGATATTTCAACTCGTGGGCTATATACGCCTTTCTTTCATTTTTTATCATATATATATAACATATTTATAATATGTTGTTTTTCGAAACAGAGAAGAACTTGTAGTGCAAAGGAGAATACACAATGTATCGTCTTGCTTGCCTTCGCCAGACTTTAGTATACAAAATTCTGGTACAGGAGCTGGAGCTGTCAAAATAACAAGAAAGCCAGTGTCCTTCCCTACAATATCCGAACACTCATGGGACTGCTTAGCGACTTAAACAGCACAAGCTACGATTAAATGATCAGCAACCTCAGTAGGATGATCTACTGCTAGATTTTACTGTGTGGAAAATACCCGTTCAAAATATAATATCGTAAAACTTAAAAGCACAATTTTATTCTGAATACCATTGAATACAACAATGTTTTTGATTGAATGCTTAGTTGATGAGCTATTCGTGAAAAACCTTAAATAGTTCGCAAGGTTCGAGGTTTTTCGAAGGTCACGACGTACGCTCCAATGGGAAATTGGGGCAAAACTCAAACTACTCTTATAAGAGGCCTAAATAAAGTATTAAAACAGTTTCCTGAACTCCACCAACTTTATTCAGGCAAAAGTCTAATTCGCTCGGCCTATTTATAATTCAATGTGATATTCAAATTTCATTTGTGATTCAAAATTGTTGCCGAACCTCACTCTTATTTTCAGTTAGACCAATTCTATATGAAAATATAAACCTTATTATGATTCGAATATTCATTATCTCTTAAAAAAATTAAACCCCAATCAAAATATCTGATTTTTTTTCATAGGTACCTTCAGCGCTATCTCAGATGGCATGCAATATGGTTGGTCTGCGCCTCTGATACCAGTGCTGCAAGCTCCAGACAGCCCTATAAAAATCACGGACACAGACGTTTACTGGTTGGAAACCATATATCTGATAGGTGGCGTTGCTGGTCTTCCTGTAACCATTTACTTTGTGGACAAGATAGGTCGTCAGAAGTCCCTGATCATAGCCGCCTCCAACAGTTTTACTGCTTGGATCTTGATCGTCATCGCCAATAGAGTCGAGTACCTTTATGTCGCGAGGTTCCTTACAGGTCTAGCAATGGACGTTGCTTTCGTCTCTGCACCCATGTATGTAGCAGAGATCGCAGACCAGAAAATAAGAGGATTCTTGGCTAGCTTGATATTCCTGATGATGCTTAGTGGCATAATCATAATTTACGTGCTGGCGCCCTTTTTCGAACTCTGGGTGTCATCGGTTGTAGGAGCTGTAATTCTTCTGACACAACTCGCAACATTTCCGTTCATGCCAGAATCTCCCTACTTCCTCCTACTCAAGGGTAAAAGAGAAAAAGCTAGAAAAGCCCTGTGTTTTCTCAGGGATAGAAGCGATGTTGAAGAAGAGCTAAAAGAAATTGAAGATGCTATAGAACGACAAAAATCTGAGAAGGGGAGACCTCAGGACTTGTTCCTTATCGACAGCAACCGGAAAGCCTTGACAATCATGATGGTGCTGAATGCTGCCCAGCAGTTCAGCTGTATGAGTGTTATCTTGATGAATCTCCACTTCATCTTGGAATCGGCAGGAACTGTTTACATGGACTCCAAGATTGCAGCTATAATTTTTTCTATCCTCATGTTCCTAGCTGCTGCTGTCGCCTCCATTTTCGTAGATCGTTATGGCAGAAAGATACTTCTTATTTCTTCTAGTATCCTCACTAGTATTTCCTTATTATCCCTTGCTGTTTATTTCCACTTGCAATATTTGCATTATGATGTTCTAGGTGTGAGTTGGATTCCTATAGCCAGCGTTATGGTATACGCCTTGGTGTTCAAATTTGGTCTAGGAATGATTCCTATAGTTCTTACTGCCGAGATTTTTCCCACTAAGGTTAAGGCCATGGGTATGACAGTAGCGGATGCAACTTATGTCATATTCGGTGTAGTTACGATTTCTCTCTTTCAGTATTTGTTGAAATTGTATGGTATGCACGTCCCTTTCTATATCTTCGCTGCCCTCTGCTTTGCTACTGCAATCTTCAGTCACTGTTACATACCAGAAACCAAAGGAAAATCTTTGGAGGAAATCCAGATGATGCTCAAAGGATTGCACCATGAAAACGACAAAAAGACATTAGATACGCCAAGCTGATAGTTCCAACAACTCGTTTCTTCATATTCTGTAGAATAGAGAAGAAATTTAAGTGGTCTTGATTTCACTGAAGAAATTGTTCGTTTCTTGAATAAGAAGATGTGTTTAATAACTGTTTGTTTTTTTCTGGTATTTCTCATTGTGTCCATGATGTGTTTTTATGTTTTTTATTTTTTTTACTCGAGGTATCGAGTTGAATAGCTCTGTTTGACTTAGCCCCTGAGAGAATAGTTATGTATCTATCTAATGAAGGTTACATTATTATTATTACTATCATATCAACATCCGCAGATTACCAATAAAAATATTTCTCAAAATGATTTGGTTTTTTTATTAATCCCGACGTTAATTTTAAAGAGCGGGTCATTGTTTCCAAGCAAAAAATATCTTTTTTCTACAAGCGTACGCTTTCAACCACTTTTCCGCACACATTTCAATTCGTAAAGAGTCACATTTCCAAACAGTGCGGGAAAAAAACCCTGCTAATCCTTTCCCGCACAGAAAATTGTGCGGGAATGGAATAGGTAACACTTTTATTAAAAAATAAACTGAATCATGATATTTCATACGAACCGGATGTCAACTATGAGAGTACAATGGTAACAATATGTAGAATTACGTTAGACATTTATGTGTATTATGAATTATTATAGGTAATCAAATTTGATTTGTGCGTTGACTTAAATCGATCTCATATGAGCGCTTGTAGAAAAAATATTGTTCCTATCAAGGAACAATATCTATAATAACTATTTCATGATAATGAAAAAGAAATATGTCACTCATTCCAAGTAAGAAAAAAACAGATTTGAAGAACATAAAAGAATTTGTGAATAATGATTCGGGACGTAGGGCGCATATCTATAAAGCTATAGTTCTTTGTAATTGGAATTAGAGAATGCTTTTGGTGACCTTGAGGTGGCTTACTTTTATCGTTCGAACGAAAAACCCCGAACTTATTGGCTGTACCTGATTTGATGAGAATCCATGAATCTACAGTATCAAGAATAGTAGCCCGAATTTCAGGAGCAATAGCTCGTTTGCGTCTTCATTTCATAAAAATGCTTCAGACAGAAGCAAAATAACGTTGCACCCAAATCCAATTTTACCAAATTGCTGGATTTCCTCGTGTTGTTGGTGCAATTGATTGTACCCATGCAATTATTAATTCTGCAGGTCTGTCTGGTACTGTTCTTCTTCCTAAAGGACCATCCACTTACCGGAGGTTGGCGACCATCAATTGGAATTCCTCTCTGTCCTGTTACTGTTACCAGAAGGAAAGTCGTTGTTAAATGTATATTCTCCTCCCAGTAGATCGAGGTCGTCTGTAAATCTTGTTTACTGAGCAGGTTAATTTACAAACCACACCGACCGATCAGTAAACGCCTACCTTCTTACAGCTCACCTGGTGGCTGACACAATTTGTTATGTATAATCGCCTTCTCCCTTCATCACGATCATTTTGCATGAGCTTATCTTTGTCATCGAATATTACTAACCGTTTAAAAACATTCACTTTTTTGTATTCCTTCAAAAGCTACCAGAAGGATAAATCAGCATGAATATATCCAAATATACAAGTTATCTGTAAATTAGACGAGCCAGTAGTTAACGCTTACTTTACAGAGAAGGTGAATAAATCTACCCTAAGGGCCGATACATTAACGTACCTTGTAAAATATGCGTTAACTGCTTGCTCGTCTAATTCACAGAAACCTGGAAGAAGTTCTGGGTATATTCATGCTCATTTATTTTTTCGTTAGGTACTGAAGAGATACGAAAGAGTGAATATTTTCAAATGGTCCATTATATTCGAAGACAAAGATGAGCATATACAAAATGATCGTGTGACGTTATGCTTGAGTAAAATTCATTGTGAATCAAACCCTACTCTGTTTGTAAAACTTCGCACTTTTTCTGAGAATCTAGTAAATTCCGAATTTTCACGTCTTAACAATGAGTACCTATATAATAGTTTATAACGGGCCATTCCCATTGGCCTAATTCTTATTATTTCGATATCGAGCACCTGTTACTATTTTCTAGAGATCTTGTTATAGTTATCTGTAGAAAATCTTCGACTTCTATTACATTCCCTCAAATACGCCCTTTCAAATGAAACAAAATGAAAAATGTTCCTTCAGCAACCACCACATCTGTGAGTGCCGAAGCAATTTTTTTTGGTCGATAAGATATAAAACCTGAATTATGTCTTCATAATAATGAACTCTTGCATTGTGATTTCATCAATCTCATGTCTTTCATACTATTTGGGTCATTCATTTTTGAAATTAGGAAGTTTTTATTCCGAAACTATACTTCAAAAGTTTTTTGTGAGAAGATTCAGGCTCTACAGAATCCGGTATAGCAAGCGGATTTCCCAGTGAGTGGGATTTTTCCCTTTTTTATAGGAAATAATGATCTGGGAAGTTTTAGTCCTCATTAACCCGTTTTTCGTCTTTACGAAGTACGTACACCGTTCATTCAATTTACCCTTCCTTTTCATGGAGTTCTAATTGAAGAAACCGGCTGAACTTGGTGGTTGAAAAGTTACAAGCTCTTCGAGAAGTTGTTTAAGCCGAATTGTTTTTATGCTAATTCCAATTTCGAAAGTAGTGGTTGGCATATAATGCCCTAACCGGTTTCTTAATGTCCGATATTTTGCTGAAGTTCCGACATGGCTCTGCGCCCTTCTCTTGGCGACTTCATGAATAACTTAGCGATGAATTCAACACCCAAAATAGCAACTATATTATCATTTCTGGTTTGATCGGAATTGGTTCAACTTTCTGCCTTCTGAATGAAAATCCCCATATTTTATGATGAAGATAGATTACTAATGTTATGAGTTTCTTTCAATATAAAATTTTCGAATTTTCGTCATTCATGAGTTTTTTTCAACGTAATAGAAAAAAATTTGCTCTGGTGAAACATGGATATATATTGTCAAATGCATTTGCTATACAAAATAAAAATTCACTACAATCGAGAAATTTGACTGAAATCATAATGAGGTAAACGAAAAAATCTCATAATCCACACATCTATTCATCTAACGATAAATTAACTGGTTCATTAAATAATCATTTCCGTTGTCCTCCTTACAAAACCCCTGTTTAACGTACACCACATTGGCTAATAATGACCCATTTGAATGTACGGTTTCTCCTAGTTCAATTTTCGATTGTCATGGGCAATAGAAAATAAATTAGTCAGTGGCAAACGAGTATTGTTACAACTCTATTGAAACTTCATTTTCTAATGACATAAAACCCATTGCTAAATGACCTAAGACAGCAACATCCCTAGCTTCGTCCGTTTCATGCACCCTCATTTTGTTTCCGACTGAACCAGCCAATTGTTGTTCGCACATAGTCGTTATTTTTAAACAATGATTTTATCATTTCGTCCCTAACTTTTACGGAATACATAATTTGAATCTTACTTCAAACTAAAAACCTTGACTTTCTGCAATTCAATTTTCAATACCTGATACGATTCTCTGAAATTTCTCTGTTGTAGCAAAATCTGAAACAAATATGAAAAATGTACATAATATAATATTATTGCATGTATATACATATTTCTTTGTTTCGTTAAGAGCTCTTGGATCTACTTTGCAAAAGCCGATTTAAATATAAAATTTCGTTATGTATTTGTTTTGATGGCAACACTAACCTACATCAACTTTGGACCTAAAACGTAGGTATTCAAGCGCAATGTGGTTATTCGTGGTTAACCCTGAAGGGCTATTACTATAACCAAGGGCAAGACCGCAGATAACCACGGTCATAACTCGTTATTCGCTTAAATTCCACCTCGCCCGCTTCACTATTTCTGCTGTTTTTTCATTATCGATGAATATTTTGGAACGGAATTTTAGGGATTTAACATAAATTAATGATTTGGCTATATAGTTGCAAAGATTCCCCCTAACGACAAACATGTTAAACATGTAAAAGCATTCTCTCGGTACTCAAGAATCAGTTTTCACATGACTTAGATCCGTTTGCACCATCGTTCCTTAAATATTTAAGTGACGTTTCGATCCTTGAACCTAACCTCAAATTTAAAGATGGGATTATAACCTAAAATGATTTGTCAAACTGACTGAACATTTGTTGTTTTCTATGCAATTATACCAAAAAATATGAAATTTCAACTAGCATGAAATGACAGTAATACAGTAAAGCTAGGTTAAGGAAAAATAGATAGATATAAAGCTTTATTTCTAATTACATTATTACAGAATGGAAATGGTGTCAAGAAATCACAATGAAAAAAAAAACACAATAAAAAAAAAAGAACGCAAGAAGAATCGACGAATTGAACCTATCAAGACAAATAATCCCCTAAATCATACGGCTCAAGTGCCACCAGAAATGTTAATAAGTCTTATTTGAATTTACCAATATGCACTATACTTTTTAAGTCGATAGGAAGTTTATTGAAAAGCTTTATTCCCCTAAAATGTATTTTTTTCATAGAAAGATGAGTGGTGTCTGGGAAAAATCAAATCATTTCGCCTAGTTTCATATCTGTGTTGAGAGGTTCAACCTTCGCTTAAATTATTCTTGATGCGAAAATACAACAATATATATATATATATATATATATTCTTATGAAAAAGAGAGCTAAAATAATACATCAAATGTTGAAACAAAAAGTACCTAAGCTGAAGTAAAAAAAGAACGGGTTGTCATAACATTCTTTGTATGATACTATAGAATCCTACGATACTATCAACACTAGAATCATACGATACTATACAGCCAGGGGAAAAAACCTCAGCCGAAAAAACCTGCCTCCCCGTAAACAAAATAACATAAAATATCAAATATCAGGAAAATTTTGAAAGACATCAGTGTGATCATCTTCATGTTATCCGTCGATGGGCTCAGATACACAGATTCTTCCCAAAACGACTCGTAATTCTTAATCTGAAATGAAAAAAGACAAAAGCAGAAAAGAAACCGATTATTCAGAATAAATCGAATGCATTTTGGAAATGCATTTGCTACTTTAAAAAACATCAACATTAAGATTTCTTGGCCAAGTAATGTTCGCAGGTTTATAAATATTTATGACAGAAATGTCACAAAATTTGAAAGAAATGAAAAAAAACTCTATCAATTTCCCCTTTCCGATTCTGTTGAATGTTACGAAAACTGATAATTTTTCAACATAACATGCTATACTTGTAAAAAATCAATTAATACATAACCTCTCAACTGTCCTCTTTCACAAGGATTTTTTTTTCTGTTGCCGCGTAGGTTTCTTGCAGAAGAATCTCTTTGATACCATGTTCATCAACTAATTTGGAGACGTAATCACACTTTCCTTTCGAAATTCCTTCGATATTCAAATTCAAAATCCACAAATTGTTGCTCTCTGGTCGTGAGGGTTTTTTCAAACTAGATACGACCTTCCAGGTGATGATTTTTCGGCACTTCAGATGTTTGAAGGCCGCTACGGGACCCCAATGAAAGGCGATCATCTCCCATAGATAAACCAAACATGTTATAACACAAGAAAACAGAATATTTTTCAGGAGCAAAAACTAAGACATATTACGAGAATTGTTATTCTGACAATATATTCAAATACATACAACAATACCTCATATATATACAATCCAGTTAACGTTAGCATATCAAATTCTCTAAATCTTCCCCCACATGTTTACCCAAAAGATAATCCAAAAATTATTCTCAATTCTATGTTCTGCATGATAAATACTCTTTTAATTTCTGAACTGGATTCCCAGAACAAAATTTCATACCGGATATATGTCTCAAAACATGACGAATATATAATCTTCAGATGTTGTTTTTTCAAATAATTTTTGAGAATACAGATGGAATAACTCACACCACTCAATTTGTTACAAATATCGTTTATATGAGTTTTCCAATTTGAATTTTCATCAATTTGTGAACCCAATAATCTAGCTGTTAACGAGTTTGAAATTTGTTGACCATCAATGCATACTACCTCACATACTCCTCTCTTGCTATGAAAATTCATATAATTTGTTTTCGCTTCGTTCTTTAACAACAATTACTCGAGAACCATTCATTCAAAACAAGCATCACCGTATTTGCGAGTTCAATAGCATCTACTAAAAGTAGTGCTGTAATAAAACTAATTATTGCATTGTTTTCAGATATATTTTTCTTTTTGTGGTTGCCAGTACTGACCTCCGATTCAATGAATTTTCGAATCAAATCAATTCTAATCCCGTGATCTGTCAAATTCCGTGAGTCACACCAACTGCCAAGCTACAATACAAAAGTCACTAACCTCAATTTTCCTTTGAATTTGAAAAGGATTTCAGGAAACTTGACTGAAATAGAGAAAATATCGTCTAACACTTGTTGCAGAAAGTAATTCCAACACTCATGCTTTCGAAAACTCGCTCGTTTTCGAATTTCGCATTCGTGTTGGAAAAGGAGCTCATTCTGCAACTTGTTTTAGAATATACTATTAAGGGTCCCTACATGGATAATAAAATATTGTTCTATATTCTAAGGTCCCTTACGTAAAAACTCCATTTGAGTGACATTCGTGCAACTGTCAATATTTAAGGGATCCTCAACTTCAAGGAACGATGGTGCAAACGGATCTTACAGAATTATAGGAAAACATAACATATTTCGTTGCATTAATACCTGCTTCAATCGTTGGTTTTTCATCATTCTCTAATAATTTTACCTATGAATGTTCGTTAGTTTCTTACATCCATGTATTTATAATATTGTGATCAATTGCGGAAATGTGGAACAAATTTACCCATGAATGTTTCTGGAGGAGAATAAGTTTTTTAAATTCAGACACTCAAGATAAGAAAAATTAAAATCATTGGGCATTTTTGGTCGATTACTGATGTGGCTCGAAGACTACTTGTATTAAAGGCATCAGGAAGTAAAAATAAAAAATATTAGCTCTAAATATTTTCACGTACATCTGGTATACCTCAGGGGGCCATTTGGCCCAATTACTATTTGTTGTTTTTATGAGTGATATTTATGATTATGTTCAAAACTCCAAGCAACTGTTAGTCGCTGATGATTTGTAAATGTTCAAGATTATTACCTGTATTGAGGACTGTACTTCGATTCAGGATGATATTGATACCATGATCAATTGGTGCGACTTAAACGGCATAGAACTGAACATTGAAAAATTCAAGATTATTAATTTTGAAAGAAAGAAAAAATTTATTTTTTATTATTATAACAATAATAGTCACACTTAGGAGGTTGTGAATAGTGTCAAAGATCTTGGAGTACTTATATTTTGATAACTCACTAGACTCCGGTCATCATATTGAGTATCTTAATCGTGCATATTATCAGATTTTCGTGATATAAACTGTTTCAAAATATTTTACTGCTCCTGAATATTATCCATATTTGAATATGCAGCGATGTTCTCTAAACGAGAAATTGTCGGAAATTTGCAATTTCGAAACAATTCCTGAATGATAGCCGCCATTATAAAACTTAAAGATGAATGATCCCTAGTTATCGCAGTGAAACAGGATTTTATGATTTGAATGTGTATTAGTCACATGTAGAAACAGGTGCAGTTTTATGTTAGCGACCCATCCAAAACTCAAAAATGTATTCAAAACGTTATGATTTTTATACGCTTGTTTAATTTCTATAGACTGTATTTTATAATCCTTTGGATGTCAAGCTTCCATACACTAATTATCGAAAAGAGAAATGTAGCAAAATGTCTCACAGAAAGAGTCGGAATACTCCCCTTCTTCTGATGTGGTAGTCCTTCCGTTTCTGAAGGAAAAGGCCCTTTCGAAGTCTAGCGGATTCTCATTGTGATCGATCTTCAAAGATGGATTCTTTCCTGATCGTAGTAACTGAAAAGCACTTGTCGTGTCCCAGTGTTAACAAACGTTCATCAGATTTCAAAATCACTGATACCGACAAGGGCAGAAAATGGATATCACCATTGAGTATCAATATAATAAGTATAATGTAATAATATCTCAATACTCAATGATATCACTAAAAGTTACTACGAATGGCATAAGAGAGAAGTTGAGTTGAAGCAGTAAATTACCTGCAAGCGACGACGTAGAGTTTTATGATGATTCAGTCATACTATCGATTTTGTTTATCGGAATAAAATTCATATAGAGTTTATTCACGCAGAATCGTCCGCACAAATGCTATTCGAAAAGAATGAAATTTTCGAATTTCAAACAACACCGAATGTTTTACATATATCATTCTGTGTCAAATTGTTTCATTCTGTCACATCTCGTTGAACAAAATTATGTGAGATTATTTCCTTCTAGCTTCTAGCACAGTTTTCATGATAATATTCATCGTAATATATCGGCCTCCTGCCACGGATTTATTCATCAGCTGTCAAATTTTTGAGATAAAAAACATTTCTGCCAATCAATATTTTTCAACGCAGAAATCATAAATTGAACTAGTTAGAGTAAATAATGTATTAGTACTCGAACAGGGGACCTATTCTCGAAATCATTCGCAACTCCACGCATACGCATTTTTACGAATTGCGTTTCAAAAACGGCATTTACATATCGGCATACTGTAAGCTCAAATTTTGGGCTATGCGGATAATATAGGTAAATATCGATGAAATGCAACATCTGACTTTCAAATTCAATGTCAATGATATCATTTGAAATATTTGCGAGTTCTCAAAACCACTCGCAGTGAAATACGAACGGTCCTAAGCACAGAACATAAAAATGTAAGTCGTAGGTCATGTGGACGATCAAAAATACAAATTCGTCTGTCATTTTCAAAGGTAATAGATGCGAACGATCGCATAAATTGAGAATGGTCAAGAATAGGCCCCGAAGGTCATTATACCACTCGTTCATTCCAAAATTCGGCAGTTAGCGGCTTGTTTTGGATTTTTTCATCAATTTTCGGTTCATAACAAATTCGTAAGCTGTGTATTTTGAAGTAATTGTTCAATTTTCGAAATTTGAATTTCATGTAGTTTTTATTTTGGATGTGAATTTTTGGGTCGTCTGATTTTGATTTTTTTCTTGACAGAAATTGCTCTTTGACGAGCAAGGGTTAAATTATGTTTCGTTACAAATTTGATTCTCTTTTATTTTTTATAGTAGGGTTTTATATTCGAGCTACCTCTGGTTTTGAATTTTTTTTGTTGAGAAACGTTTTTACACTCGTACTGTTCTGATACGTTTGGATTCGACTTATTTTTTCAAATAGTTAGTCAATGTTGAATTTTTGGATCCCCTCTTATTTCAATGTTTTTCATACTCTTTCGCATAATTGAATGAAATGTCATCTGCTGGATTTCGGACGGTATGTTGTAAGGTTAAAGAAAATCACACCTTTTCAAGTTGGTCACCAGTTGTGAAAGCACAAGGAAAATTGTGCCTTACGTTGGTCTCCAATTGTGTAAGGTTAAAGAGAGACAAATTGTGTGAGGTAATTATTTAACAATAGATGCCCCTGCTAGTCAGAACATGAAACCACCTTACATTTATATGAGGTGAAAGGAGATAATATGCTTCTACTCTGGTTAATGATTATCAGAACTTGAACAGCCGAGATTTATTTCCCTCGGATGGAAATAGCTATTCACAATATCTACTTTTACAAATTAAAACATCAGAACACGAGGACAATAATATATACAATAATTATACAATTCGTTAAGAACACCATTCATGAGCGTTCTTAGTCAACCATCCCTCGACTTCTTCGAAAGTTCAAATTCTTAAATCTCCAGAAAGACGTTGCAGTTCTTCCAGAAAAAATGGCGTTGGAGATAGTGAAGGTTGTATTTCGTCCAGAGAGAAGCGTTGAGAGTCTAATTTAACTCAAGGTGCAGGTGCTAAGGCTTGAACACTCCC
Organism: Hippodamia convergens; assembly: GCA_038502775.1. Classification (NCBI taxonomy): domain Eukaryota; kingdom Metazoa; phylum Arthropoda; class Insecta; order Coleoptera; family Coccinellidae; genus Hippodamia; species Hippodamia convergens. The sequence continues at coordinate 97,055 of JAVSIQ010000048.1, read as the reverse complement.
AAAAGGTATTGAAGGCTTGGCTCCTTCCGAAAAGTAGTTGAAAGTTTAACTTCCTCCAAAAGGTGCTGAAGGCTTAGCTCACTCCAAAAAGATGCCGGAGGCTTAGCTCCATCCAAAAGGGTGTCAGAGGTTTGGTTTCCTCCAAAGAGATGCCGGAGTTTTAGCTCCCTCCAAAGAGGTGTCGGAGGTTTGGTTTCCTCCAAAGAGATGCCGGAGGTTTAGCTCCCTCTAAAGAGGTGTCGGAGGTTTGGTTTCCTCCAAAGAGATGCCGGAGGTTTAGCTCCCTACAAAGAAGCGATACCTACCAATTGGCACAGTTAAATCAGTTCACTTGGGAATATAAGAGGACAGGTGCAGTGCAAGAATAGCGGGATATCAGAGAGAGAACTTTTCATCAGTTGCTCGCTGAGGTACTCACATCATCAAGAAATCGAGTTCCTGGGCCGGTTCTCGATCCGAGACGATCCGGAAATTCCCGAAATTTGAAATCGGTAAATCATATCGTTACAATGTATGTACGCTCACTTAGGCAGTTTTTTCTTAAAGAAGACATATCTATTTCGCAGCACGCCAGTTGGATCGTTAATTTCGAAGATGAACGTCCATTATTTGAACATAACTAGATTAGGTTTCCCACCATAATACATTTTCATTCTTTCCTGAGATAAGCGACTTAGAAAAAAGCCATTGCAATACAACAACAAATAGTACCTACCTGGATTTCACACTCATCTTTGAAGGTGATGGAGAAGAATATAAAGCTTTTGGGAACACGATTATCTGGTCAATGAGCTCAGTCAAATCCATTATCTAACTTTTCTTTCAAATTTGAATATTTTCCATTATTCTACGCAACGATCGCCTTCTTATATTTCAAGATTTCAATTCTAATTACTTCAGAAAAGGTAAAAAACCAATAGTCGATAGAAAAATCAAGATGTCCTTCGGAATTGAATTAAATTTTGTATTAAATCAAATACTGTACTCAAGAAGACACAATTTTTTTTCTTCAGGACTTTGCACCTTCTTCATTACACGTTCTATGTTTTTCTACCTATATAATAGCTAATTTCTGTACATTTATCCTCTTAATTATACAAAAACTATCCAGCAGTAGTGGTATCAAGAAAGGTCAGTTGGTATTTCGTTATTATTTATTTAGATCCATTTTTTCAAGTATCGAGTTTGACTAATATATTTACCTATTGATGTTTGAGCTGGAAATACAATCAATATCTGTAATACCTTCGTTTCACCATCCTGAGGAATTTACCTGTTACCGCGTTCTCCTTCGACTTTTTGTCTTGTCGCCCTCATCGAAAGCAGTTCTAGGCTTCATTATCTCCTCGTACAAGGCTGCAGCAGTGGCATAGGAGCACTTCTTTTTTCCGCCGACAAAGTTTGATATGCGATCCATCTCCCTCTTCAATTCTTTCAAGTTCTTGTCGGTCTGTCTAAGTTGATATGCTAGGTTGGCCATTTGGAGTTCCTTGACCATAATCTGCTCCGACGACGAAGTTTGGCAGCCACAGTCTATGACTGAATCAAGATTCGGAATAAGAATCGGTTAGATAATTAGAGACCCCTCAATATACCCTTTAATTATACTGCTTGAAACTTAAACTCATGTGAGTAATTAGTGGCGAAAGTGTTAACAGTGGCATAACCAAGTTTTGAAGGTGAATTATATTTGATGTAAAAAACTGGCTGATTTGAATGAACGATAACGTATGAAAATTTCGATAATAGTTGAATGTAGTGATAAGCGTAGAACATATGCAGCATATTAAATTTTTAACCAAGAACATCCTGACAGACTCCCTATTGTAATGGTCCCTATACACGATCCGGCGGCCTGCAGTCCTAGGACTGTCGATTTGAACTGACAGTCAAGGTCTGTAGCGCACTACACACGATACAGTTAAATCCTAAGACCTGATCTAATAATCGAAAACTGGCAGTCTTCGGATTGCAGTCCATCCTTAATTTGACTATACACGTTCAGTTCAGATCCTCAGTTTTCCAATTGAGGAACTACTAAGTATGTCTGTTGAACGTAAACGAAAATCGACTGCAGCCATGATTGTGTTATCAATTGAAAAATCGAAAATGAGATTATGGACTAAAGAATGGTTGTAGAGAAGTGATGAACTATAGCATATGAATTTATTGAGAGAACTGAGAATCAATGCAAAAGAGTCTACTGTTGCATTTTCATCAAGGTTTTGGTTTTTAAAAGTTCACAAGATTTTCATAGGCGCTATTCTCTGTTCGCCCATTAAAATATTCGCCTATTCGAATTTATTTTACATTTTACAGTCCATTTTGGCTGTAGAAGATCGAAAATGTTGAAAGTTCTGAACTGTCGATGGGATCTGAAGGAATTTCTCTACACACGGCAGTTTTTCAAACGATTTGCCGAAACTGTCGGCCGGGACTTATCGATTATCTGTGCATTTGTAGTGATCACCAAACTGTAGTTCTACGTTCTTGCAGTCCCGGACTGCAGTTCGCCGGTGCGTGTATATGTACTCTGAGACTCTCGAATCGAGAGTTAATCGGTTGCTCAGTTCCATGATACTAAAACTACAAGGTAAACCCACGCGCATATCAATCTTCTATCTCTCTCAGATCTGTGACGTCACGAAGAGACCCATTTCATATTTTCCGGGCGTTGATGGGTTTATTCATTGAAAAAGTTCAATTAATTGTGAAGTAAAAGATTTTTGGTGAATTTCGATTGTATGTTGAAATGTTTTTTCTTGAATTGTGCTGGTTTTTAGTTAGTCTACCCATATTACAAATTATGGTTTGTTGTGTTGTGGCAGGTACCTCTAGCAACAATAAATTATAACACATATATATTTACAAACTTTTAAACTACCCATTAGGCAAAAGGTCAACAACAATCATATCAGCAATAAGACCTCCCAAATTTGAAAAAGTATATTGACCTTCCTGGTCAATATATTTTGTCCTTGAACAGTTCTAGATTTATTATAGCACATATTACTTCTTTTCATCCAACTGATTCTAAAATGCATTTTACCTCATAACATAACAATAATATTCGACAAAATTGATTTGGTGGTCGAAGCTATCTCTCAGAGTTTGTTGAATTTTATCATGAATATTTGAGATTTCTCACCAATGCATGCAACATGATCTGTATATTGGCATGGAAACTAGGTTCAAAAATATTTTGACATTTTTTCTATGTTAAGTCGTTATGTTTCGAAGATCGCTAAAAAACATGTTTCTGAAAGCTTGACTTCGTCAGAGTTATAGAAACGAAAAAAAGCACAGAACTATGACAGAATTGCAAGAATCTGCTTTCAATAATCACGAAATATTTTAAAACATTTCTGTGTTTGACGTCACCGTTGCAACATCAGAATACTTATCTTTCGAAACCTACGAAATTATTTGCACTCCAATATACAGCTCAAGATAATGAGAAATTTTAGCATAATATCAGAAGTATATATTAGAAACTAACAAGTTCTGGGTCAATTACAGATTAAAATTTTTCGGGTCATTAAAATTCTAATCCACCGTCAAATAAGGATCCATGCATAGCAACTGAATAAAAAAATTCATGTTTAATGGAGGATTGAAGTTTTACTGACACATTGAATTCATTGGATTTTGATTAAACTAACCGTTAAATCAAGAAACTTTATATCTGTTGTCTGAAGAACTCTGCAAGAGAATACGTGCTACTGAGAGAGTAGAACTACCAATAAACTGACGACAGTTTTGAGAGAAATAAGAAATCTGCTTTCCAAGAAAGATGAGATGAAATATAATGAGCCATATTTCACATAAAAAAATATCAAGGAAACACCTCTGGGTAACTCTAATATTTTGTTCAGTCTTACTTGATTTCTCGTCTTCTGCTTTTTCTTCAGTTGGAGCAGGTTTTTCTTCTTCGACTGCCGCAGCTTCTTCAGGTTCCGGGACGTTTTCCTTACACCCTAGAGAAGGACAGCTGCAATTGTCCGATCTATCGTATTCATCGAAAGACAAGCTAGCCGGGCATTGAGTACGAGGCTCGCAGATCACTTTTGTCTTTTCTTCCTTATTCTCGTCTTCGCTGCACACGCAAGATTCATCGTCATCTGAATCCATCGCCATGCACGCTTTGAGCATTTGACAAGAGCACGTATCTTCGTCTTCTTTGGCATCGTCTTTATCTTCTTCGTCAGGTTCTTCAGGCACTGGTATGAGGCAGAGACAGCTGCCTCCAATCGTGCTCACGCTCTCCTGACAAGGTTTCTTTTTCTTTGTCATCTGAGACAGTCTGTGGATGGTCGCGAAATGTGATTAGAAGGAATTTCGTTGAATATCTAATGAACTCATATTTTTTTCATTTTGAACTCTGGAAATTGAACTGACTCCGATAAAACTTTAAAAATATTCGTGCATTTTGTTTCTGTCAACAAACAAAATGACTTCATAAAACTACGGAAACCCGTTTTCAGAAAAATAACAAAAATACTGAATTCCTTATCACTCTAACTCATCAACGCCCATCATTTAGACAAAATAAGAGTTGGATATGGCGATTAGGATTTCGTATGGTATAGTGGCAATACGAAAGGAATTTATTTTGCACAATTTCTTCAATTTTTAATACATTTTTCAAAATCTACACCTAGCTGAAGTACATGTGTGTGTTCATTAATAATTACATTCATAATATAATTGTATCCATTTCACGGACAGAAACACAACATATATGCACAATTTTAAATCTCACAATAAACACAAAAGAATCCAACACTCCACCCATAACAGTATTCTCTCCCTGTGATTCTAAATTGAAAACAAACTTTGATGCTCCAATATTTAATCTTTTGCTTCCTCCATGAATTTTTTTTTTTTTTTGGGTGACCTGATTCGATTTGACAACAAATTGAAATATTTTGGACCCAGATATATTATAGATCGTTGATTTAATGATCTTTTACTCTGTGGCACTATGATATGTTTCTCCAAATTTATTGTTGTGTGATTAAGATGGTTTATTTTAGGTTTAGAGTTTAATTTTTTTTTTATATGAAGACATATGGCTGATATATAGGAGTTTTCAGATTGTTCTTTCGAATAAAGTTAAGCTGTGGGATATAACCTTGGTTCTTGAAACATAATCTTCATAACTGAATTTCGAACAAATTTTAGTGATTCCAAATAAGCACTTGCACCTCGCCAAGCTGAGATCCCATATCGCAATATGGGGTAAATGAGGGATTTATAAATCATCCACAACAGTTTTCTGGTCAGTATTGTTCTCAACAGAAAAAATTTCCCTAACAAGGCCCTGACTTTTTGAGTAATATATTGCGCATGCAAATCTCAGCGTTGGTGATGGTCGAATATAATACCCAAGTATTTCATGTTAGTCACCGAATTCATAGGTTCATTAATGGTAAGAAACTCTTCATGAAATAGATTCCCACGTGCATTCCGTATTTCCCATCAGTAACTAGTACGGAGTGCACGTGGGAATTTTCTTTCATGAAGAGTTTCTGTAGGAGTGAGGTGCAGACGTTTCTCCGCTAGACGGCACTTTTCTTTTTCATATCTGGAAAGTGCTTAACAGCATTGAATTTAGGTCTGCGGCTCATTTTGGTTGTCATCGACGAAGACGTTAAGCAGTACTGATGACGGGTAACAATCCAGAAACTAGTCTATTGCTACGTTGGTTCGATGGCAGCACGTTTCCTGCAGTTTACTTCATGATCTAGATTTTCACTAGTCCATATTATTGGCTATTTTTTTATGATTGTGCGAGATTATAATGTTTCAGCATGATAATGCTCCTAAAATCTATAATTCCGGGGTTATTCAGGATTTTCTGATTTCATGTAGTTCGTACCGTCAAATTCATAGAATCTGTTTCATATCAATAATGACCTTGGTCATAGAAGATAAATTGTTTAAATAACCCACAAGTGACTACCTCTTTTTTGAATTCATTTATCATTTTTTTTATATAGAACAGATTTCATTAATTTGACGCTACGTACAACATGAAATCAGAAAATCCTGAATAACTCCGGAATTATAAATTTTAGGAGCATTATCATGCTGAAACATTATCATCTCTCACAATCATAAAATAATCTAATTTCTAATTCTAATTTGAAAAACGAAAGTTATGGGCAAATCTTGATCCCAATTTTTGAACCAACATTTGGAACACCTGTGACAAGTTTTTCGAAATTCTGAAAATGAACAACAGTTTCACAGTCTTCGCCTTCAGAACTGTGAAAACGGTTTGTGCTTCGATATCTAGGTGAAGAATAACAAACACAATACCGAATTCTCTTATCTCCTTTTTTCTCGATATTTTGGAAAGTGTTTTGACGAATGCAACGATTTCAGTACGAACAGAATTGCAACAACAAAAAATTTGAAAATTTTGTTGTTGTCTCTCTTCATAACTGAAAGTGGTCAGGCTCCAAGAATATTTCAGATCGGTAGAAAATAGGTTTGTTCGCGGGTCCAATTCCGAACCGGTTCGTTACCAAGACCAGAATCAAAAAACTAGGCTATATTTCCGAATAGATTCTGATCTAACCTCACTGCGAACGTTCTTGGAATCAAAAAAGGTCTGTGTATTTATTTCTACATACAATTCCTTAGCTATAGTGGTCAGTCGAAAATGTTGAATAATTGGGCATCGTTAAAGTCTAGGAGCACCTCTTCAAAATATGCTATATTCTCTGGACTTCATCATCTCTTGATATTTCCTGAAGATCTCTGTCACTTGACGATTAATTATGAATAAAACATATGTCTCACATTCACGAGACAACAAACCCAGATAAGAATCAATTTGAAACTACAAGTTTTGCCCCAACCCCGAAACTCTTGGAACCGATTCGTTATCGGTGTAAGTCGATCTGCGCTTGTTCACAGTTTAGAAAGCTATTCTACACAATGTCTTGAGAAGAGTTGAGATGTCAAACAATAACATAATCCCAATTTTCAGATTTCAAATAGGTCGAGTTCTCTAGAAACGCCTAATAGGCCGACGAATTTGGCACACCCTGTATGACAAAAAAATTGGGATCATTCAAACAAAAGTATAGGCTCGTTTGTGGCACTCTCTACACGATGAGAAAAATGGTTTGCAAATCCGTTTTACTCATCCCCTAAAAGCCATGAATACGAAAAGCCGTCAAAATTTTATCAACGTAGGAAAACGTAGAGCAAAAAAACTGATCAAAATGTAAGATTAACACCCTGTAATTTCGTTAGTAATTAATTTTGGAAAACATTTTTCATGAGCAGGAACCATTTGTTTCGAATTGTGTACTCATAATTTCCGGTCACCCTGTATAGCCTGTATACTTACTTTTTGGGAGCAGACTTCTTTCCGTCACAACTAGGGCCGCACTCATCTGGTTCCTTCCTGACGAACAGGGTGCAGGTGTGTTGGGCACAAGTGTCTTCCCTCACAGGCTCCGACCTCAATGAGAAATCTTCAGAAGCTTCATTCTTCTCCGGCATGGACTTGGCCAACTCCTGCCTGAAAAACTCCGCGGCTCTCATTGCCTTCGCCTCTTCCTCCAGCTTCTTGGTCACCTCCACCCTGTTTCTGGATGCTTTTCATCAAAGTGGTAGAGGCCATGGCGAAGTTCAGCATGCTGGTCATCATGTTCAGCCATTGTTCTGCCTCTGTGGACTTCTCTGGGGACACGTTTTCCTTGGCGCAAGTGTAGCCTGCGGGGTCTTTGTGGCAAGTGGACATTTAGGTTTCTTGAGACGAGAATTTCACATAATTTCGGATTTGACACTGACGGGATCATAGAGAAACTGGCTGACAATGATAGTTTGCACAGGCACAAAATCATTCAGCGTCCCGGCACAGTTCTATGGACACAAACTACATATACAAGGTGTTTCCTAAATGCATGTCAATATTTATAAGGATGATTCTTGGGTACAAACTAAGAAAAAATTTTTCTATAAACATTTGTCATTAACGTCTTATCTTTTGAGATACAGGTTGGTACACGGGTTTCATCTGAAAAAATAAAATCTACGTTAGTCTCTGGATGGTGATTATAATAAAAATAATAATTATATTGAACTTTATTCAGGTAACATAGTAACAACGTCAACAGTATGAACAAATTGTAAAACGTTAAATTCCATAAAAAGTATGGAGAGTTTTCACTACAGTTAGTGGTAAGACTGCTTCTTCAAAGACTTCATATCAAGTTTTCTCCACTCACCTGGAAGCCTGTTGTAGAGCCTTTTACCAACATTTTTTCTAATTGTGAACAAGATATTCTTGATAATGGAATATTTATTGGGACATTATTTGGGCTATTTCCATTATCTATATTGTTAGTATTTACCCAGGGCCGCCGCCAGGGCCGGCAAACCGGGCAACTTGCCGGGGCGGCAAATCCTTGGGGCAGCAAGTCAGTTTTTGATACTGAGATTTTTCTTCTTCAAAATCGAAAAGTCGCCTGTCATTGAGTATGAAATCCAAAAGATGCAAAGACTTAGAGGCGGATTTTTGACTTTGCTCGACCAATCTATTAGTACACGAACAACTGAATGAAAATTTTATTAAACTCGGAGTTATTCCGGAAGAAGAAAAACGTATAGTTTGTGGAAGGGTTTCCAGGATAATTCTGAAGTGATTTTCATTTTCAGTTTGCCAATCAGGATTCAAAATTTTTATTACTCAGGGAGTTTAAAAAATTTTAACCGTCGGATTTGACATTCAAACGACGATACGTATTTTGCTCTCTTCGCTAATTCATACGAAATGTAGGCGATTATTTATGGATTTTTATATCGAACATCTCAATTATTATTATTGATAATAAGGCGCCGTCGTTTCAAACTTCGATAAGGCCCTTTTATGTGTTAAAAGGATGCCTGACTGAAGTTTGAGGCAGATTAGTGTTCTTCATTTTCTTGATAATACCCATAGTAGAAGGATATGGTGGTTCAAAAGTCTCAAAACGGTGAATTTATTTCGCTCACAGGTGGAAAATCTAAATTTCGATACTGATATTACCGATTAGGATTAAGAGGGAAATTTTTCATCCGAGAAAAGTTTCTCGTCGATATTTGGGCCCTATATGCGGCGTTATTTGTTCAAAAATCCGGGGACGTTTTTTCTGATCACGATGCAGAAATTCATATTCCGATACTGAAGTTCTTAGTAATTTTTGAACAGATCAGATTTTGGGTAGAGAAAGGCTTAAACGAGATGAGAGGTCCAACTTTGCAATTTCAAATGCAAAACCTTCCTTTTTAATTTCAAATTTGGATTCCGCGGGAGATTCTACATGCGAATTGGTTGAAGAGAAATTTTTTCATCCATATATGGGCTTTATCTTTGAAAATTCAAAGTTTGTTTCCATATCACGTATAAGTACCATATGGGCCAGAATATGATGGGCCCAATCGATCCCCTGAGAAAACTTTATGAGGACCTCACTATTAGAATATAAAATTTCGCATTCCGGTATGAATAATCCTGCAGACTTTTGAACAAAAAATACTTTATAGGCCCCAAATATGGTTGAGAATTTTTGGTTTCAACCAATTCTGTTGAAAATTTTTCCCGCTAAATCCAAATCTGCAATAAAAACGAGAGTATGCATTTGAAATTTCCAGTTCTTCCGTTTTCGAATTTGATATTGTGAATACATTCGTACCCAAATCGTTGCATTAATCGAAATACTTTTCGAAATTCTAGAAAAATCTGAAGAAGAAAGGCAGATAACAGTACTCGGTATTATGTTTGTTGTTCTTATTTTAAATATCTTATGCGAATACTGTTTTTACATTTTTGAAATCGAAGATTGTGGAAACATTGTAAATTTCTAGAATTTTGAAAAATTCGTCCAGATGTTTCATATTTTGGATCGAAAATTGGGATCAAAATTGGCTCATAACTTTCGTTTTTCAAATGAGCTCCCTATTTTTTTATGATTGCGTTGGATTCTGCTAAGAAAAATGATGATAATGTTCTAACATGTTGATGCTCCTGAAATTATTAAGAAGAATATTTGGATTCAACTCTGTAATATTATTTGAGTAATCATTTTTTGTTTTTGTTATCTGGACGAATATTTCATTCATGCAGGATTTTTGGAATAAATGATATTATCATTATTATCATAATTATTATTATTATTGTTATTATCATAATTATAATTATTATTATTTTCACAATTCATTTGGAAGTAATGATATAAACCGGGGTGGGGTGTTGAACACCAACGATTTAATCTTTAGCCATTATTCGTCTAATCGTTGAGCAAGTAGATAGAATCACTGATTTTTGAATGAGGCTGATTACTTTCAGGTGTTCTCTGACTCCTATCATTTTCAGAGCCCTAGGCAATTCTTTATCTATGAGATACAATAACTGGTACAATATTGAGTTATTTAGGATTTTCTGATTATATTTCGTACATAGGTCAAATTAATTAAATCTCTATCATATCAATAATGATAAATGAAGTCAGAAAAAGGTGCGTCTCTAGTGAGTTATTGGAATAATTAATCTCCCATGACTAAGGCAATTGTTCATATGGAATAGATTTTATGAATTTGACGCTACTTACGATATGAAATCAGGAAAACATAAATAACTCAAGAATTATTAATTTTAGGAGCATTAATATGTTGAAACATTATCATGATTTTTCTTCGCACAATCCAACGTAATCATGAAAAAATAGGGTTTTTAATTTGTGTGTGACAAGTTTTTCAAAATTCTAAAAATGTACAATATTTCCTCAGTCTTCGACTTCATAAGAGTGAAAACGCTTTGTGCTTAAAATATTTAGATTAGAAATAACAAACATAATACCGAATACTCTCATCTCTTTTTTCTTCAGTGTTTTCTCGATATCTTTGAAAGTATCATGACGAATGCAACAATTTGAATACGAATGTATTCATAATTGAAAAGTCTATCGAATTCACTCCCTGTGTAACTGAAAGTGATCAGGCTACAAGAATATTTTAGCTCGGCAGATAATGTCAAACAATATCATAATCCCAAGGTTCTCTGCTTGCCGCTCATGTTTTTTGTATGTTTTTTCAAGTAGTATAGATGACATTTTCAGTAAAGGAATATTTCCTGATAGTTTTAACATACTGACGTATGCCACAATTTTCGACTAATTTTTCAAAAATTGTTTTATATATCCGACACTGTTGTTTACAATATAAGTTCCATATTGTCCGGTATTTGATTGATCGTACCGAATATTTTTGTTTTCATTCTCGTGTTAACATGATGTGATTTTCAGCCTTTTCTTGTCTGAGGATGTGGCCTCGTTGTGGTTACAAATAAAATACTGTGAGGAATTGTATTAACTGACTTCAACCTCCAAAATAAGGAATATTTGTTCATTATTTTCTCTCATAGAAAATATTATTGATCTTATTTTACATTCACCGCGTTTGATGCCTTTTCAATCTTAGTTGCTGTACTGGCCGGATTCGATGACGGTCCCATTATCGACGGTCTTTCACTTCAAAAGCAAGGAAGTTGCCGAAGCAGGATCTGAGACTTCGGAGAATGTTGAACTTAGTCCCTGGGTTGGACCTCAAGACGGAGTTTCCTTCCGTCTTGTCGTTACTGGAGATGCTGAAGGGCGTTAATAAGTCGTAGTTTGAATCGTTTCACAGGCTGGAATTACCGGGGATATTCAGTGGATTCGGGAAAATTGGGTGACTCGAAGAATGATGTAGATTCTACTGGAGTTGATGGGTTAGAAGTAACTCAACCTGTGGAACCCCAGAAGTTGCAGTAATATTTCAAATTGAAGGATCAACTTGGAATAGTATCAGGTCTGCTAACGAATCGACATAAAAATCTAGAAAATAACGAAAAGTGTCGGTTCAGAACGTTCTAAGCCGTTTTTCGACATTCAACTTCCACTTTTCTCTATTTGTCCATAAATCCTCAGGTATGTCCCTATCCTTCAATTCCTCATCAATTCCCCCTCTCCAGAAGAGTCTCGGTCTTCCTCTCCTTTTTCTTCCTGGCGGTTTCCACCGGAATGCCTGTTTGGGTATTCTATTGTCTGGCATTCATTGAACATGCCCAAACCATATCAATTGCTTTGTTCTGATGTCCTCGACAATTGTACTTCTGGTTCCACAATTTCTCTTATCTTATCATTTGTTACCCTTTCAGTCCTAGATCTTCCTGCCGCCCTTCTCCAGTAATCCATTTCCGTTGCCGAAGGTACGTTCTCCGTTTTTTTCTTTAGCTGCCAAACCTCATTCCCTTACGCGATCACATTCTTCACTCTTCTTCAGTGCTATAAATTCTTTTTTTGTTGTCCTTAGATATTCTCTGATCCCACAACACACTATTTAACATCGATATCGCCCTTCGGCCTGAGACTACCCGTTTCTTTATCCCTTCATCCATCGGTCCGTCTGCAGTTATCCTCAATCCCAAATATTTATATTCCTCACAATCCCTTATCACTCGACCATCCTCCAATACGATATCTTCTTCGATTCCTGCTATACTCATACATTGCGGGTTTGAGATTTTTAATTCTAGTCCCCATTTCTCATATTCTTCAATGAGTTTTCTCGTCATATATTCAAGGTCTTGATGGTCCTGGGCTCTATTTGATCGTCTGCAAAGTATCATGAGTACAAAGTCTTCTCATCATTCAAAGGTTTACCCATTGATTCACATTTTTTGTCCATAGTTGTAGGGCTCTCTGAAGATATATCTTGAAGAGCACTGGGGAGAGGCAACATCCCTGTCGTAGTCCTTTCGTGATCTCAATATTTTCAGATAATGTACTCTTTATTTTTACTCTGACAGTGGAGTATTTATATAGATTCTTGACGGCTCTTATTAAGTTGATATTTATGTTTGTTTCTTCCAGCGTGTTCCATAATTTTGTTAAGGGTATACCGTCGTAGGCTTTTTGAAGGTCCACTAACAACAAATATACTTCTCGATCCCTTGCAGTTTTCTTCTCTATAATCTGGGTCAGCGTAGAAAGATGATCAACGGTCGATCTTCCCGCTCTGAACCCCGCCTGTTCTTCCATTTCCATGTTCTGATACTCGGTTTCTATTCTCCTCTTCAATATCTTCCCATACACTCGGCTCAAAGTGCTCGTTACTGCCAGTCCTTTGTAATTAGAGCAGTCTTCACGATTACCTTTCTTGAAAATTGCGGAGATGTATGCGGTTTTCCAGTAGTTCGGGAATTCTGCGCCATCTATGCACATCTGAAATAGTTTTGTAAGATGTCTAAATAATTTGTGTACCGTACTTCATTAATGCTCCTGGTATTTTTCCTGGCCTGGAAGACTTCTCGTCCTTCATATCCCTGCATATTATTTCTTCGTTTGTCAAATTAAACATGCAATAAAAGTTATAAGTACAGGCCCGCCGTAAGCGGGTGTGCAAGGTGTGCACTGCACACGGGCTGCACGTTCTGGGGGGCGGCAAATCGAGTCATCGATATTATAAAACCCATTCGGCTTAAAGCATTAGAAACTACATCCCAAGACAAAAAATGATATTTCATCAAAAATAGAGTTTGTAAGAGGATCTCCTTACACCTTTCATCAATGTCCACTTGAAGTTGGAAGTGTTAATGCCGCTTTATGCAGCGACGATGATAATTGGTCTTTATATGAGAACCGGAAATTTTTCAATACACAATCATCCGAATCTTTCAATTTTTGTTTTTTTTCAGGTGAGTATTTTTCCTTGCCTGCTAGTCTGCTTTCCAGATTAAGAGTGTATATTGAGCTATATACGCTCTCATGTTAGTCTTTCTTACAGGAACTTTTAAAGTATCCTTCACATTTGATTGTTGCTATATTTTTTCATTCTTTGCACCATTTTCTATGTCTGTTGAAGAACTATTTAATTTGAAGTTTTGATGTTAAATTATTATCTAATATGTTTATTGCTGATATTCCATCTGACTCCAAGTGCTGTTCTGATTGCTCTGTTTAGAGTAATGTCAAGTTTTTTTTTATCAAAATATAACTATTTAGTTCAACATAAATACGGTGGTGAAGTTTGAGTGGACCCAAAAGTCAAGTACAGAGTGGAATTTAGTACGAGGACCCAGAATCTAATAATTACCTCGCTGAAGGATGAACTAGAGGAGTTGAAAGCATTTACTTACTTACGTCTTTGGCTTTTTTTACTGACAACCTATTTTCTATATCAATAATGATTTAATGAAGTATTGCAACGATTTGAATCTGAAGCTGAAATATGCAACTAGTGAATTGGACATTGACGGTATTGATTTTTCAAAAAAAATATTGCATCGAAGTCACATTTTGCAGAAGTTCAGACTTATGATCCACAAATCCTATTGCAATATATGTTTGGTCATGACATGATTACATTAAAGGAGCTCTCCCTGCTAATTGCTCGTGGTCTATTTGAAATTTTATTGAGTAACGTTTCTCCGACACCTGCGGTTGGCATCTTGAGCGTATTCTTTATCTGTCATTTTTTCATCTGATTGAGACGACAACATCTTTCGTGCTCCTCAATTCTCTCATTGATACTTCTTTCTTCTTAACAATGTAGACTTCTCAGCTGTCATAAGGTATCCTGTAAATTCAGGCTTGTGAAAGTGGGTTGACTTTGTCTTTGATAGCTCTGATCATTTGGCCAAATCTCTTCAGTATGCTTTCAACCCCATCCGTGACTTAATTTTCACATTTCCGAATACAGAAATAGCAATGAAAATATAATTAACTCTTTCGTTTCCGATTGCATCTGGTGAAAAGTTTTCGTCAATATTAAAAATCATTTGAGATCAACAATGCACTAGCAGAGACTAATTAATTAATTTAGCTATAGTTTAAATTGGACATGAAATTTTTGACAGCTTGGATACATGAATGTTCATAGCAGATTTCTCTGATATAAAGGTAAGAAGAATGAGCTTTTTGGATCAATATTCAAGTGTGTATGTTATTATACAATTTGTTGAAAACAATCAAACCGTACCTAAATATATGATTATCTCCTTCATTGGTTTTTTTCAACTCTGAGGAGCTGATGAGGAAACATCAATCAGCCCTTTTTTGACAAAACTCGTATTTATAGGGCGGCATATTAGCAATTGCACACGGGAGCCCAAACAGCTAGCGGCGGGCCTGTATGAGTATTGGACCGACTTGTCTTAGGAATCAGAGACAAACGGGCAGTTCCGAATGTACCAGTAGGTAGACTAGGTCGTGGCCTAGGGCTGCAGGTTTCTTTTTTAATTACACAAACAATAAGTGTAGAAGATATCAGAACATATTCAACATGGTTCGACTTCTCTACCTTGAATAATGGAGAATTGATGCAATCAAACAACAATTAAGAAAAAAAAATTTTTTTACGGTACTCGAAACCAAGTAGAAAATGCGTAACATGTGAAGCTCAACATGCGCACAGAAACTAATGAGCAATCGACCAAATCTGTAAATAGTACCGTTCATCAAAAATGGGCTTGTTCAAGAACAGAACTAACACTTGCCAACCCAGGCAAAAAAATAACAATTCTGGGAGCAAGAGAACTCAGAATTTCAAAGTTTATATATTAAAAAAGAATACTCACACTACCGCCTGAACCCTCACTTGTTTCATATTTATGCTAAGAAGCTGTTCTCAACTCTTTGTGCTGGAAGATGAATGAACAATAATCATTCTTATATTCAATTAACGGGGTTATTAAACAAGTAAGTAGCATTCTACTTACAAAAGAATACTTCATTAAGGGTCGGTTTCACAAAACTTTAATTATGCGATTAAAAAACCTCACTTAAATTCGAACCAATCAAATCACTCGTTTTGAAATTTCAACGAATCGCGGTGGTTCCAATTAATTCAACGGTACAAACAAAGTTTTGTGAAACCGAACCTAAGTATTCTTTTGTGATAAACAATCTTCAGTTTCAGTAAATAGTTTTCACTCAGAGAAAAATGATGCCTTTCCATACAACCCTCCCCATACTTCCGTATTGAAAGTAAGAAATATGTTCTCAGTCTATTTTCAATTGAAATTCCGGAATATCTGACATATTAAGACTCTTTGATGTCAAGATCTTCTGAAATGTTGAAGCTTCTATAGATTGGTCCATTTGCACTCGTTATTGACAATACGATGTACGTATTTATATTCATCGAGAGTTCATTTCTCTCAGGTCATTAGGTGTTGAAAAGTCTGATCTGAAATTGTGAAACATCTAGGATTCATACAGATTCGGAAAAGATCATTTCAATATTTCCTTATCCATAGACATCCTAACCATTGAACTTTCAGAGGTGTAAATTAATATGGCGACCTAGTTCCTGTGGAGTTATTGACGTTTATTTCTCGTATTTCTTCGTAAACTCCGTTTTCAGTACATTTACTGCTTGATGCTGCAGCATCAAGTTCTAGTTTGCTCAAAAGCAAACTTGAATACCTCTTGCATTTTTAAATTTCGAACGCTCATTCATCGTGGGTACCTAACTGGTCTACAGAATATTACACTGGCCAAGAAAATATTCATTCAGAACTGTTTTTCGATTCCGTCAATGCTCCCAACGAAAAATGCCGTTGAGCAAACGAGATCATATTATATAGAGTGGAAATGCCGTCGGCAAGACTCATTCAGGACGACACGCTGAGCTTTTACACGACGCTTTCGTCTCTTCCGAAGCCATCACGAGGATGGACTATAAAAATTTATTTCTCGCGATGATATCCACTCAGATTGACCTTAAAACTAGCTTATCGGCCGAGGGCCACAATGTCAGTTTGTGACAAATAAAACAAATTGTAATGTTAAATATAATTCGAATTGTTGCTCCCCCTGAGATTTTAATCCTCTATCGAATGAATAACTCCCTGAGGCGTGTTGAGCACTTTTTGGGTGAAAAAAATCATGGAAAGTTTTCGAAGACGATGAATTTCATGTTTTTGTTTACCTAAAACGAAGTGATGAATTCATAAACTACCCCATGCTTATCGGCATTCTCTTTCTTCAATAGCTACCAAATGTTCGTTTTTGACCGGTTTTTTTAGGCGGGGATTCTTCATGCGACAAGTGGGACTACTCTCATATTTCAATAATTATTGTCCACTCTCCAATCAGAATATTTTTTCCGAGAAGGCGGAAATATACAGTAGAATCCGTTTATTATGACGCCGGCTATACTGACCAATCGCTTATAATGACGCAAATGCAGTGGTAAGTTTGGTTTCATTCAAAATCCTTACAATAGGGTCCGGATTCAATGACTTCCGCTTATAAAGACATGTTGCTTACAAGGACATGATTTCAGATACAACAACATGATTTTTCGAAAATTTTTCCGGTTATTGTGACCGCTCGATCGTTTTCTCAAGCCACCTTACCCTTTTTAATGCGATGAGGTTTGATGCGATACGAGACATACGCTTGCCGACATGCTTTTTAGTTCAATCCAGTTCTTTGAAAAGATTATTGGTGTTTCGTGGACAAAATGAAATCCATTGAAGCCATTTCTGAGTTGTAAAATGGTGTAAGAAGCTATTATTTCAAGTCAAAAAAAAATCCCAAACTAAAATTTCAGATTATTTTTCTAAAAAATGTAAAAGTTCTTTTTATGTAGTTTTTTTTGTAAGAGAAGCTATTTTTCATTTTTTCAGTAAAGCATAATCTGAATTTGTCGTTCTTCCCTTCAACTGAATCCAAGAAAAATGCCATCAGTTCTGATGAAATTCTGCTTTATGTGACGGTTATTATGACGTATTTTTCATTTCCCCTCGATGTCATTATAAGCGGATTCTACTGTAGAATCTTTTCATTAGTATTTTCATTCTAGAGAAAGATGTATTCGAATTCGAAACAATCGTATTCAGAGAGTATTCTTCGATTTTTGTGTCTTTGACGCCAAATTGTTTTATCGAGGGTAACTTTTTGAATTATTTACATAGCTGATTTTTTCGTTCGGCGCCTCTCAATGTGAAGTTTCAACTATTATAATTGTAGATTATCGATAAGAAGTATAAAAAATCCGAAACGTGGCAGTCTTTGGGGTCTGCGGATAGAAGTGAAAACAAAGTAACATGTGAATTGCATCGTAGAGCGTAGACTTATTAGATTATTATTTACGAATAATTTTTGATTTGTAAGGAAGTATTTCTGATCAATTTGAACTTGTGAACCAAAATTATTTCAAAAATAATAACCGAATAGTTCGACGATACAGTTTACAAGTTGCTCAGATTTCACTTCTATCGGAAGTCCCGGAAGCCTGTTTTTTTCTTGTTTGTTGAGAGTAATTTTACTTATGTTTCTATATATATTTCATATATTTTCATAATATGATGAATTCACCTATGGAAAATACGGATATTCTGAAATTTTTCCAAAGGAGATCGAATGCTGATGAAGATCGCTATAAGACACCCACACTCATTCGTCGTGTACTGATAAAGAAACAATCCAAGAAAAATATAGGAATTAACTTCCTATTGAATTTCTTGAGACTAACAGAAGACCCATTGTTTTTAGTTCAGAATATAATATGGCTACTCGTGGTATTACGATTCCGGTATTTTATTTTCAGAATTATTATTGTTATGTGTTATGTCTTTTTTATTTATTTTGTTATAATTTATTAATTTTGATAATATGTTTATATTGTGTTATTTCGAATAATCTCAAAGTTCCTAGTTTTGAATTCATGGTTTGTTCTATTAAATCTATATTTCATTTTTATTCATATATTATTTTTATAAATATCATTTTATCGAGCGTATATGTATATTTATTTTTATTTCGTTATTACTGGTTGATATGTCTTGAGTTATTAGCAATCATAAAATTTATTTCATTCCTCATTTCATATTATTTATATTTCATTTTCCTGTCAATATTCTTTCATGGATTGTGATTTGTTTAGAAATCAGTATTATCTAATACATATCACCTTATATTGTTGATGTTTTAAAAATATCGAGGTGGAAAACTTAGTCATTTTTAACAAATTCTTCGGACGCTCATGCATGAATATAAAAAACGAAATAGAAAGAAATGGAATACTGATGTCGCATGCGCCTTATCGTTTTTCGACGAATTTATATTCGGGTGGAGCGTGAAAAAGAAAAATCCAGGAAATGAAGAATACGCATTTTCCTGCAAAGAAAAGATTTTTCAATCTAAATATAAAAAACTAAGTGAGCCATATTGTTGGTAACACCATTATTTTTTATTGGATTGTTTTACGACGGAGTTAACATAAAATACATTAAAACTCTGAAAAATTTGATGAAATGGAAAAAGAAATAGGAAATTAATTTCCTTTTTGCGAATAACGCCAGTGGATGTCGAAACAGTCAACAGCGGTAGAGCTCTTTCTTCTGATTCCAAATATATACCTCATTGAGATTATCTCTGGCAGTTTTCTTAAATGATAAATATTTTCTTCTAAATCTAAGGCAGTTATGGAATGCCATACGAGAACGATGCGATTTTTTCATATCAAAGGAACCGTGGACAATGAATCACCTGATATTAATATTATTTATTCCTTAACTGAAAGTTCAATTAGGGATTCAATTGACCACTTGTAGACAAAGTCGTTATCTTTTTTCGAAGTTTCCGAGGATTTTCCTCAACATTCATGTCCTTGGTTGTACATACTGGATGTTTTATCAGGAGCTAGGATAGGTGGTGTAGAACAAGCATACGTTGAACTAATACCGACGTTTCGTCCGTATATTCGAACTCTTTCAAGGCTGGATACAAAAGATGTACAATAAAAATTCATCAGTATAACACATACAAAACAACAATCAGAATGAAAAGTAACAACAATGATGAAATATATAAATAAAATGCTGTTAACTCAATAAAACATCTCATACATAACAATGTGATATAAAAATGAAAAATATTATATACAAAAATTATAAATTTCGCCTCTAATCACGATTATATCCGTGGCTCAGACGATCAGAATAAGAATATTTCACAATATCGCTCATTCAATAAAACAGAAATCGAGTGCGGCTGAGTTTGTGTTATATAACCTGAGAACGATGCAGTTGTTATTCTCCAAACATTACCTGTCCTAGCTCCTGTTAAAACACCCAGTATTTATGGAATATATTGAGGTTGTCAATTTCTTTTTCTATTCTGAATATAATGTCTTCAATATTTTGCGGATGACCATTTTATATTACAAATATCCCCTCAAAAAAGTATCCAAGGTTGTTGAAAATTGAGCATTGCACCCCTCAGACCTCATCGTCAGCTACGCCTATGGTTCGAGCGCAGCGCCACGCCAACTCCCCTTCGACCGCTCTATGATCAGCTGATTTACTTCTCGCGTCAAATTAACCTACCTCTATGTGCTAATCAGTTGACAGCCATAGAATAATACTAATATAGTCACTTGAAAGTTTGGAACCGCGTTTACAGCTACATCTATCGATGTGGAAGGAAGTACAAATCGTTACGGATGTCATCAGATCACGGAAAATTGGAATTCGATAGATCAAGATTGGTTGCGCAATAGATCTATTGGGAAACCAATCCAGATCTATCAAATTTCCTGGGATTCGTTGCGATTGTAAATGATTCGTACTTCCTTTCAGTCCAATAGATATAAACACGGTTTCAGATTTTGAGAGAGTTTCCAATTTATGGAAAAGCAATCAACTCTCCGTTACAATCATTTTTGAATTCTTATAGAGTGTTTAGGTCACACTTTGGCATATCATATGGTAATGGAGTTTGATCTTGTTTTTCAAATGTCCAGGTTAAAAGATGGCGCCAAAATACGGTTCCTATCTATAAAAGTATATAGTGTCAGTCTATGTATCGGATTCTTTTCCGATAATTTCCTACGTTCCAGAAAATATAATTCCAAGACTGAAATCTCGTAAACCTATTTGGTCGAATAACTTTCTGAATTCGAACTTCAGCTACAACGAAATCTGGAAATCCAAATGGGATGTATGTTCTTTATCTAATAAAGATCTAATATCTGATCCATCGAATAAAGTTCCTGGTTTTAACCTTCCCAGGAGAATATGGTCCCTTCTTAATCGAATAAGAACAGGTCATGGTCGTACCAATAGCATGCTTTTCAAGTGGAATTAGGTTGATAGTCCTAATTGTGACTGTGGTGAATCAGAGGAAACAGTTGAACACCTAATTAATAATTGTTCGATTTATAAATTCCAAGATGGCATTAGAGCCATATACAATATATCAAACTCATTTTTGCAATGGGTTGAAAATTTCAGATCAATTTGATGAAGTATAAATTGAATTCTCTTGCTGTTCTGTCTTTTTTTATTTTCAGGTTGGAGTTTGTGTTTGGAAATCCTTCCTCCGAAGAGCCGTCCGCTGATCGTGATGTCCTTCTATACAGGGTGTCCGGGAAATAACTGTACATACTCTTACCAGAGACATGGGCGCCCGCAGAAATTTTTCTCAGGGGGGGCCAAAAACGATGAGGCGCGGTGACATCAGTATTCTTTTTCTTTCTATTACTTTCGTTATATTCTTGCATGGGCGGCCGTAGAATTTGTTCTTAGGTAGGAGGGGCAAAAGTGAAAATGATGTCGTTTTCCACATCAACATTTTTTCAACGTAAACAACATGAGAATAGGTATGAAATAATACGACAGCTGTTTTCGAAACAAATCACATTCCATGAAAAAATGTTAACATAAAAACCAAATATAAATAATATTGTGAAAGTAATGAAATGAATATGATAATTGCTAACAGATAAAGACAAATCAACGAGTAATAACGAAATAAAAACAAATCTGAATATACGCTTGATAAATGATATTCATCAAAATGATATTAATATTAAATGACCTTGAAATATACATAAAATGAAACAAGAAACAAACAATGAATTTCAGAATAAGAACCTGAAATATTATTCGAAATAATACAAAATTGCTCCAGAAAATGGAAACAACAAATATATAATAAACATTCATAAAATAAAAAAGACATAACACAGATTGAATCACAGAGAATGCATATTTCATTATGAACTGAAAACGAGCCTTCTATTAGTTTTACAAAATTCATCTAATATTATATTAGAAAAGTTAGGAATATCTAATACCCGATTTCGATGAATGCTCAACAATGCTAAACCAACAAGTCGGTCTTGTCCCATTGTAGCTCTAATCAAAGTTTTAATTCTGCGCAAAGTGCTGAAACTACGTTCTATAGTACAAGTAGTACATGGCAATATGAGAAGAAGCACAAGGCATTCTTTGACAGCTGGAAAAAATTTACATTGTCCAATAAGATCCTCAATTTTTATATTTTCATCCATTTTTGATTTTGATACGTACTCAACCCAAATGTTCAATTCACTTTCTAAATTTTCAATTTTGTAGATATTGCTGACCTTAGATGCTAAAGATTCAATATCTATTGATTTTAAATTCTTTGGCAAAATATTGAACAAGGAAAAAAGCATTTCATGTTCTTTTGAAAATCTCGTTTCGAGGGCTGAAATTAAATGATCTAAATATGGAATAAATATGGATTTTCTGAAGTAATCTTCAGCTGAATCTGATTCATAATTTGATCTGTACGTTTGTCTACCGCAAATTCGTGGTTTTCCAATGCCTATGTTGAGACTCTCAGCAATAGATGATGCTTTGGAAAAAATATCTGTAGAGTATGAATCATCGGAGCGATGTTTTCCGCATATATCTATTATTAAATTAATATGATGGTGAACATCAACAAAATTGATAGAAACACCTTGTAATTTATTTGCAAGTGGTTCTAAAATATTTGAATATTTACTTGCTATTGTAAGACAAACAACAAAAGAAAAAGAGTTTATTGCAGCCCATAATTGAGCAGCTCTTTTTGTTGTTGAGGAATTCATTGATATTTCCGCAGATTTGATCGCAAAGAGAGTTTTAAATATATTCTCGAAGTTTTCAACGAAAACTCTCAAAGATTTATATTTGGCTGACCAACGAGTCTCACAAAATAATGGAATATTCGGAATCAGATTTCTTCTCAACGTACTCTCTCTAAAAAATACTATTATGTCTTTAACGATGCCAATGCTATTACGAATTTCAATAATTTTACTGATGTCATTAATGACTAAATTCAACCTGTGGGAAGCACAATGGAAATAGATTGCTTTATTGAACTTATCTTTTATGATTTTTTGCACCCCGTGAATTTCACCAGCCATTGTTGAGCATCCATCATAACCTTGTGCTACAAGTTTGTTTAAATTCAAACCAGATTTTTCTAAAAATTCAAGGATTGAAGCAGCTATAGAATCAGCATTCAATTTGTTCAATTGTACGAATCCAAGAAACTCTTCTTTCACCATGAAATTTTCATTCTGCTCATGTACATATCGTATGCCAATAGATAATTGCTCATGTCCAGAAATATCAGCAGACTCGTCAGCCATTACACTGAAATATGCCGAAGAATTTGCTTCTTCTACAATATTCGTGAGTATTACATGCCCAGTTATCGAAATAATCTCATTTTGAATTCTGTGAGAAGTATATTTCGAGTTACCAGCTGAGTTCAATAGATGGGTCTCTAAATCTTTATCACCAGAGTCTACTCTGAATTTCAAAAGATCGCTAAAGTTGCCGGAGTTCTTATTACTCTCTCGTAGAGGCATATCGTGAGTTCCGCAAAAAAGTATTGTTTTTATAATCGGTAAAATTTTTTTTCTATTTTCTGTTGCACTCTTTTTCTTGCCTTCATCTATTGAAGACAATATGTCAGGTTTTTTATTAGATATCACATCAATAAAATTTTTGGCACGGACAGTTGAATCCTTATGCCAAGTGGAACTAGCATGATTTTTGGCGTGTGTGTGTAAATCTCTGTATTTTATGAATGGTCTCGTTATGAATGCACCTAAAGTACTACCATGGGTGACAGATGGTGGAAAAATTACACAGTATTTACACAGTGCACCCTTGAGGACACTAGAATAAACCATCCACTCATATTGATCAAGCCATTTATGAATAAATGGTCTTTTATTTGGTCCAACATCTTGCCTAAAATTATAAGTTTCTTGTGGCTTATATGGCATCCTCAGTAAATCATATTTTTGTTTATCTTGAATAGACGAGGAAGCTATAAAATTTCCAATATCTGCTGATTTCCCACTGTTTGCTGCCAGAATTTGGGAAGATTCAGGCTCGCATGATGTTGAAGGATTCTCATACGAAGTTGTTGCGCAGTCCAGTTCGCTATCGCTATATTCCTTTTTAATTTTTTCTTTATCACTATCAGTACACAAGGACTGAGCTCGCATTTGTGTACAAGTCTTGATTTTTTTGGGGGACTTATTGCAATCGTCACCGGCAGTTGATTTTCTTTTGAAAAAATTTCGAATGTCCATATTTTCCAAAGATGAATCTATCATAGAAATATAAACAAAGTGAATACTTTATGCTTGGTTGCCCATGACGATTATATAGGAAAAAATAAAAAATCATATTTGAAAATGGGTCATTATTCATCAATTTCGAGTATGTTAAACTGAGTTTTTATTATGGGGTCGACGGAAATAAGATCTAATATCTCGACGCTCCACGATATAATTCACAAGTTGATTAAGTTTTCACGTCTATCGGCAGTCCTCAAAGACTGCCCCGTTCATGTATTTTTTACACTTCCAATCAATTATCAACAATATAATAGTTGAAACTTCATATTGAAGAGTTTACTTTGTGGTTGCAATATTTCAATACTTGTAGCTACTTAAATTAAGAGAATCAACAACAAAAATGGTGTTATATTGTACTGAACTTCATTATCTATTTGAAAAAATTTATATTGAGATCAAGAAAAGACGGAAAAATCAGCTACGGAAATAATTATAGAACTTACCTTCTAAACAACACACAAATTTGAACAAACAAAAAACACTTTGAAGTAAAAAAAAACCCAAAACTAAAAACACTCTCTGAATACACCCTCAACCCTCAACGTAATTTCGAAATGGAATACTTCTTTCTTTAGAACGAGAATAAAAATGAAAAGATTCCATATTTTCCCCCTCTCGGAAAAAATATGCTCATTGGAGAATGGGCAATAATAATTGAAAGAAGGAGTACTCGCACTTGCCACACACAGAATCCCAAATCAAAGAAGCCGCCTGAAAAAAAAACACCAATAAAACGATCATCTGCTAAAGATTGAAGAGACTACCGATACGCATAGGGTGTTTTATGAATTTATGACGTCTTTAGGGATAGGGGCGCGTTGAACACTTTTTGGGTAAACAAAATTCATGGAATTCATCATCACCGAAAACTTTCCATGATTTTTGTTCACCCAGAAAGTGCTGAATGTGCTTCAGGAGATTATTGATTCATGAAATATCTCTGCCGATTACATAGTACCTTTGTGTTTCCAATACTTTCCTTTTTTCCTTGCAAAAGAAAAAGTATATTGAGTTGAGGGTGCTGAAAAATTATAGGGCGACCAAAATCTCAGGGGGGGCCACGGCCCCCCCTGGCCCCCCCCTGCGGGCGCCCATGACCAGAGATAGAGTTGGACTAGGTGATTACTGATTGACTATAAAAATTAATTTCTGGATTTCCCTAGAAAGCTACAGGGTGATTTTCCAACTTCATGGAAATACTTAGACTATCATAAAATCCAAACTTATAGACGGATATTATTGAAACTTGGGAGGTTATTGGCACATGCTAAGGTCGAGTCAGAAAGATATCAATTATTTCATTATTCCATGGCCGGACTCATTAATCTTCATTTAAAATGTTCAGGGTAAAACAAACACTTTGTATTTCGAATTACAAATAATTGGTTCGCTTTTTAGAAAGAAGCTAAATTATGCTTTAATTTGTGATATCGCTCAAAGTTGTCACATCAATAATTATTTTTTTATGAATTTTTGAATTTGGATAAAGTTCGAAATATTGAATTTTTCACTATGAGGAGAACTGAAAATGTCATGTTGGGATATAAAATGCGAAAGTATTAGAAAATTTTCAAAAAAGTTCAGAGCTTTAATAAGCACCGAATATGTTATAGGAATTCATATTTTATCTTGAGAAAAATTTTATTTTTGTGCATTTTTGAGCTTGAATCTTTGAATCTAGTAAGATATTTTGTAACATTCATCCAAACTGAAAATCATATCTCCTCTTTCTCAGAGTAACTCATAATATTTAATATTGAATAAGTAAACATTGAAGACGAACAAATCGAAAAATCACTACTCATACTCCTCGATTCACTAATTCAGTTAGAGGTTTTTACATTGGAAGAAGTGTCACTTTGGTCTATATCTTTGTTGTCGAACACCCGGTATACATACGAATAATTTTGAAATATGCTTATGTATACCCTATACACTTCCCTTTTTTTTCGAAATATACCTTCATTTACTCCATCGCAATAAGATCCGCGTCTGAGGATGGCCACTCAGTATATCAACAATTTATTATAGTCTTCCTCACCTTCAGTAACTTTTTTAAGAAAATGTATTATTTATTTTTGACCTCCTCAAGATGACTAAGTCCTGTTCAGGTGAATAAATTCAATTTTTCGAAATTTATCCAAATTCAAGAATTCAAAAAAAAAAATAATTGTTGATTTGACAACTTTGAGCGATATCACAAATTGAAGCATAAATTAGCTTCTTTCTAAAAAGCGAATCAATTATTTGTAATTCGAAATACAAAGTGTTTGTTTCACCCTGAACACTATAAATGAAGATTGATGAGTCCGGCCCTGGAATAATGAAATAATTGATATCTTTCTGGCTCGACCTTAGCATGTGCCAATAGCCTCCCAAGTTTCAATAATATCCGTCAATAAGTTTGGATTTTATGATGGTCTAAGTATTTCCATGAAGTTGGAAAATCACCCTGTAGCTTTCTAGGGAAATTCAGAAATTAATTTTTTGTAGTCAATCAGTAGTCACCTAGTCCAACTCTATCTCTGATAACAGTATGTACAGTTATTCCCGGACACCCTGTATAGAATATTCAGATACAACAATTTTATTTTATTTTTTTAACGGGTAGACAGGTTTTTTCGGCTGAGGTTTTTTCCCCTGGCTCTATAGTATCGTATGATACTGGTGATGATAGTATCGTATGATACTATAGTGTCATACGAGGAATGTTGTGGTACCCCGTTCCTTTTTTCACCTCAGCTTAGGTTCTTCTTGTTTCAACATTTATTGTATTATTTTAGCTCTCCTATTCAAAAGAATATATATATATATATATATATATATATATATATATATATATATATATATATATATATATATATATATATATGTTGACAGCTCAACTCATGCTCATCAATTGAATCAATTTATCTTTTTTTTGTATCCAGCTCTGACTGTGAATAGACTTCCTCTTGTACTAATATTGTTAATTAGTAATTTCAGAAAGTCACCTCGCATAATCACGGTTCATCTCGTTCATTTCTTGAAGTTATTAAACAAAAAGGTGGGTGAATTCTCAGAATTGTCAATTGTTGCATATTCCATGTTATTTTCCTGCTTTTTATGTAGTTTGAAAATTTGTCCACGTTTCAGATCATGAAAATCTATAAAAATATTGGTAATCCTCTCACTTTATTCTAATAAGATCTTTTTTGCAACTAATGCATTTGACTTCTCTAAGATATATATTCTGGTATGTTTTTGCAATTCTCATAGATTTTTCAGACATCTCAAGACTCTCCACATGCAAATGATTATTTGCTCCTAGAATGAACATTATCTGTAGTAATAAATCCTAATTTGTTATATTCTTATGTGCATCTCATTATCTTAATGTATTCATCTCATAATCTTAATGTACTCATATCATTTCTCAACTATTCACTTCTCATAATACTAACTAAATATTATTATCGAGTTTCGGATGAATGAAAATCCTCAAACGCAAAGGTGAATCATGGAATCAGACTTCTCCCTGAATAAAACCAAATAAACTTCTCTGAAGTATTCGAACGATCAAGTAGCTCAAACATTGAACCTGATTGATAGTCTCAATCCCTGTTTCACCTATAGCGGTCTCCCCAAATATTGATAAAACCATTTGACTGATATAATTTCCTCACTATACCTTAAAAAATCTCAATTTCATTCATTTGAAACACTTAGCAAGTAAGATGTCAAGCCTTCTGCTTCAAACGACCCAACAGGTTAGTGATTCTAATTCATACAAAGTAAACTCATATTTTAATCCTCATAATTGTCAATTTAAACTCTATTTTTCTGATGAACACAAACCCTGCTTACTAAAGGCAGTTTGTCACTGTTAATGTCGCCTCAATTGATCAATTAGCCTTCTCTTTACAGACCAACGTTGAAGATCATAAATATCGATTTCTCAATCATGATATTCTCACATTCGTAATAAATCTCAATGAAGAACAGACTTACCCTGAGTTGCAGAAACGTCCATTAAATTTAATGCTGCCTCAATTCTCCATTAAATGGAGTATCCATGGCTACCGTCTATGGATATTCCGTTAAAGGGAGAATTAAGGCGGCATTAAATTTTAATGGACGTTTCTGCAACTCAGTGTTAGACTACTAAGCTTTCAATACACGTATGTCCTCTAAGGCTTGATCTCACTTTTATTACAACTCAGCCTACTCTAACAATTCATTATTCAACCTTCTGTTTTTCTGATGAAATAAAGAGGCTCTCGCAATCAATTTCAATTGCTTCATCTCTGTAAACGCTGTTAAATTTTGAATTCGTGGAACTGTCTCAAAGTCTAAGTCTGACTTCATCTGACCTCTCATTTTGAACAACTCTAGATTAGATCTGCTATTTAAGTTGAATAATTCACTCTGAGTTTATTGTTGACTTTAATATTTGTATTTTTTAGTGTATTAACTCCATGCGGGTGACTCATTCATTTCATGATTGCGTATGATGTCAATAAATGGTTTTACACTATCATCTCCAACTCAATTATCTGGATACAGTCCTAAACAGTATTTAACAAAATCAGAACAACCCCAATTTCGAACAAAGGGACTATCAGGAGGCCATAGAATGGAACTTCGATATAAATAAATCTTATCATTCTCGCGTGGCGTTCTACAGCTGCCTTGAATTTAGACGGAAAAAACCTATTATTTTCAGAAAAATGCCGAAAAAAACCTCAATGAAGTATATATGAATATTTAAAATCAGAAGAGAGAGCTCCAGCAATTAGAAGAATAAAATACACGATTGGATGGGAGATAATCGGCTGAGAATAGATTCGGATGAATCTGGCTAAATGTTTTTTGGAAGGAGGATAAAATAAAAGCAATTGATAGAGAAAACGTAAAAGTATACATGAATCAAAAAATATTGAAAGAGTCAACATCAATTAAATACTTAGAAATGAACATTTAAATTTTACTTTTAAATTACAATATCGGGAAAGATGGAAAAGGATATGAGGAACGAATCTTCGATATTTAGGGCAAACTGATGATGAAATGAAAAATCCTTTTTATTTTTTCAGTTATCAGATGATAAATGAAACCGCTTCAAACTGTCCGCAGATACTTCATTTCATCGGTAGGTTATCATATCAATATTGGTGCGCAATCGAAGTAAAACACATTCGAAAAAATTTATTGCATTACTCATGCACGTATTTCCATAACAATCAGTTCTAATGATAAAGTCTACCTCATAAAAGTTTGATAAAACTTCATTATCACAACTTACAATACTAAAAAATACTTTCGTATAATCACGAGTTGAATTTCAGCTCATTTACGTTGGAACTAATAGTTCATCACAGAGGTGTACTCAAAATTTAAAAAATTACTACAGAAAGTATTATTTTTTGATAAGTTCAAAGACAGAAAAAAACAACATATTGTCATGATATCGATTTTGTACTTGATCAAAGAAAATATCAAATTGAAATTTTATGGAATGTTTCTTTTTTTTTTCAGTGAATACTAATTTCAATTCCGAATTGTTTTCTTAAAACTAAGTCCAAATCATTTATGCTTTCGATAGAAAAGCAACTGATTCTGGAGTACTATTTTTATTCATTTCCTCCATTTCAACGTTTTTTATAGGCTTTATTCCTTTCAGCATCATTTGGATTTCCTCCAATGTTTTCCCCTTCGTTTCTGGTACACTCAACATACAGTATATGAAGGTAAGGAAGGCGCAAGCAGCAAATATATAAAAGGGAAAGTACATGCCGAAGGACCTCGATGTCCAGAAAAACACGTAGACGGACAACATTGCCCAAGCGATATAGAAAGCATCCGCCAAACACATCCCCATAGCTTTCACGTTGGCTGAGAAAAGTTCTGCAGTCAAAACAATGGGCAATAGTCCAAGACCCACCTTGAAAACGAGGGCGTAGGCTAACACACAAAAAATTGGAATCCAACTTATGCCATCCACATTATACCCCAGATGCTTCAAATGTAGAAAAACAGCCAAAATAACTAACACTATACTGGTCAGAAGGCTCGAGATCATGAGAAGTATCTTTCTCCCGAATTTATCGCAAACCAAACCTGCCAAAAAGGCAGCTATCATCATGAACAAAGCGAAAATCATAGCTGTATGGTTGGTTTCAATGTATATAGAACTTGCAGCACCCAGAATCATATGCATGTTCATCATTATCACGCTGTATGCACTGAAGTGTTGGGCACCGTTCAACACAACCATGATGGTTAAAGCCTTGCGATTGTTTAGTCCCACAAAAAGATCTTTGAACTTGCCACTCTCCGCTTTTTGTCTTTCTATTGCTGTCTTCATTTCTGTAATTTCCTTCTCAACGTCGGGATTAACCCTCAGCCGCTCTAACGAACGTTTGGCACTCCCATACTTTCCTTTACAAAGGTAATAGTATGGAGATTCAGGCATAAATGAGAACGTTATTATTTGAACGACTAGAAAAAAAGCACCAACGAAAGATGATGTCATGATTGAAACGTAGGGACCTATTACGTAAATCAGGAGGATTCCTATTAGCATCATAGTGAATATAAGCGAAGACAAGAAGCCTCGAATCTTCTGGTCTGCAATCTCAGCAATGTACATGGGTGCGGCTATGAAAGCGACGTCACCGGCTGTGCCTACCATGAACCTGGCCACCATAATCCATGCTGCTGAATCCGCTATGGCTATGATCAACCATGCTGCCAAGTTGATGAGTCCCGCTGTGAGTATGCTGAACTTTCTCCCAATCTTGTCGACGAGGAAAACGGTAACAGGAACCCCAAATATGCCGCCTAGCAGGTAAACGTTCTCCAAGTTGTCCTTATCACTTTCTGTAATTTTGATGGGAGAATCGACAGCTTCTAGCTTTGGTATTATGGGGGCTGACCACCCGTATGACATTCCATCTGAAATGGCACTGCAGGTACCTGAAATTGTTCAGAGTTAATGGTTATTATTTTCATATTTTTTATAAAATTTGTTGAAAGTCACTGGTCTTTGTTTTATTTTTGTTTTCAAGATCTCCTGAACTAAATATGAGATTATCCTGATAGATTAGAAGTCAAATCTCAATCCAATGTTTATGAAACGCATCAATACTAGAAGTAAAACCTTCAAACACAGCAATAATGTTCGCAATGACGTGCAACGAATCACTCAGGATTGAAACAACCAAAATGAAATGAAGGTAATGCATAGGTAAGGAATAATTTCACCTAACGTTTCGCCTACATCTTCAGTAGGCATCTTCAGAGTATTATATGATTATATCTCGAACGCTGAGAGTCACGAATAATATACAGGTGTCCCACCGGAGAGTGCCCATTAGAGGTTTATGGAGAAATAATAATTAGATCATTTCCAAATTTTGTATGAAGATATAAGCCGAGAAGGCCTTCAATCATGATATATTTTTGAATATAAATGACCTTCGCTTTCACCGGAAGAGGTATCAACTTTCTCATTACAAATGAAACACCCTGTTTTAATATACATATAGAGATCTATCCGAAAAAATCATAATTAATTTTTTCGGATAGATCTTCGAATGCCACATCTAGCGCCGTTTTCGAGTTATTCACTGTTTTTCGAAAAAATTTACAAATTGAGAATTCAATGAAAGCGCAACACACAATCTCAGATCGGTTTTTTGAAATAGGTTACTGACAAGATATTCACCATAAAAAAATAACGTTTTGATATACTGGGAAGTAAAATGAGAGTGTCAAAGTTGAAATTCGAAAAAAAGCTAAAAACTCTATTTTTTCGAATGAAAACCAAATTTTTTCTTCTCACATATCAATTTGTTAGGTAAAAATAGGTAGAGTTTATTGAGGGTTTTCTATATCCAAAATGTACCATTTTCGGGATATTCAGGAAAAACTGTTCTAGTGTAAAAGTTTGAATTCCATATTCGATTTTTCCAAATGAAAACCTAATTTTTTTCACTTCCATTTCAATTTGTGAGAAAGAAATAAGTGGAGTCTTTTAAAGGTTCCTTTATCTAAAATGTACCATTTTCGAGAGATTCAGAAATAACTGTTAGCAACGAGCATATTATATGTGAGGTATCAATTATGATCTATATTCACCCTTTCATACGAATCTGTGTGACTATTTTTGAAATAATCCAGGTTTGTTCCAACTGAAGAATTTATCGTACAATGTATTGGCAGAATTCTGTTGAAGAATGAATAATGAAATCCACCAACCAAGAAATATTGGAAGGCGGGACAATGTTTGGAAGTAGGTGGACGAAATTTTCAGAATGAGTTATGATTAGACTTTTTATTCTGAGATATCTTAATAAAAATTCGGGTAGTTTCATGACTTGTTTTATAAGTTTTGCATTACAATTCAAGCTTTCGATATGTTTATATGTCATATTTTCGGAAAAATAACTCGTTATTTTCATTATGAGCATTAAAAAAACTAGTGGTCGTTTTCTTCGAACAATGAGATAACTTTTGAGGAATATCAACAACAGAAGCATGGAAAATTGTTCTGAATGAAGTCAAAGATTTGTATGAAAGGGTGAACATAAATCATAATATTATAATAATATCAAGCTCATAGCCGTTATTTCTGAATATCTCGAAAATGGTACCTTTTGAATATAGCGAACCCTGAATAGACTTTACTCATTTTTACCCCACAAATTCATATGTGAGTGAAAAAAATACGGTTTCCGTTTGAGAAAATTCAGTTTCTGACTTTTTTGAATTCCTACTTTGACACTCTCATTTCACCTCCCAGTATATCAAAACGTTATTTTCTCTTCAGAGTGACGTCGAATATCTTTACGGTGGCCGATTTCAAAAAACAGATCTGATATTTTACGTTGAGCTTTCATTGAATTTTCAGTGTTCTACAAGGCTCAATTTGTATTCTTTTTCACAAAACAGTGCATAGCTCGAAATCGACTTCAGATAGGGAATGATACATAAAATGAATCTGGCATTCGAAGATCTATCGAAAAACCTCATAATATACAGAGTGTTCCATTTGAAATAAGAAAGTTGATACTGATATTTGAAAATATATCATAAATAAAGGTCTATTTGGCTTATATATTCACACAAAATTTTAAATTGATCGAATAATTATTTCTCCATAAACTTCTAATGGGCACTCTCGGTGGGACACAATGTATATATAATCCTAGACCTAGAATCCACTGAAGATGCCTACCGAAGTTGTAGGCGAAACGTTAGACGAAATTATTTCTAATGGACCACGGCCAATAAGCCCGGAAGACCCTTTCAATACTAGTATATCCGGTCATGAAAGCTTTAAACTATTTATTGGCATAAGTGTTTCGTTTTAGAACTATGTTAGGTATGAAATATCAATCTCATTTTATCTATTTGAAATGTTCCGGTCCATTTTATCAGAGTGCACTATCTATGTATAATATTGTAATGTTGTCGAATTCCACTTCGAATTACAATGAAATTCTTATGAATCTCCCACTGCATGTTCCTAGTTCCTAACAACGTAGTTGGTGACAGTCCCTTATGACCTAAGAAATATATGTTCTATCTGACTTGACAACTTTGTTATTGTTTAAAACTCTTTTTTGCATGAGTTATCATTAATTAACAGAAAACTCAAAAAGGTTGCATTCTTTCAATTCTGCCAATTATATCCGCACTCTGCAGAATTAATTCCACACTTGTAACAGAGGAAACATACACTTGTAATAGCAAGAGAAATATGGTTCAGAATTTGCGTACATATCCAAGTGCATGGAAGCAGTTTGGAAAGTGATTCATTTTGTGGACCCATGTGCAACCACCAGCAGAAATGTTGTGGTTCAAATCTCGGTGCAGTGTGCAGAAAAGTACTACCTGCGCTCAAGAAGTTTACCTACACATGAAACAAGACGACGGCTTACACAAGTGATTTTCTTTTTCGAGTGCTTTGAACCTATCCTAACCAATTAGTTTACTGTGAGTTAACACCACGGATCCACTAAAAACTTACTTTGCATAAGGAACGGCGGGGATAGTCCAGATAACGTCCACTAAAAATATGAATTTTTCCTTTAACAGATGATGAGAAAATGATCTAAAATACCCGAATCCGAAGTATTTTCGGAGAATACGCAGTAGTTCTCGAAAAAATCAATATTGAAAATGCATAATTTCGTTAAGAATTTGACGTAGAACTGTCATGGTTGCACGTAAAATTTGTGGATTTTGTGAACATAGATTGTCCATAGACGTCACTGGTCTTGGCACAGACAAAGTCGCCAAACATTTCCGCATAATTAACCTCAAACTTACTAAAATTTTTAATATCCAAATTAATTTTAGTAGTGTGAGTAGACGATAACTAACCTAACCTTGTAAAACTTAACTATATAAGACTATATCAGAGCCGTATCCGAGGTAAATGGAGTATTTGCTCCATTATGAGTTTCATTTATTTTTTTCCCGAAAATTACTGTCTCCCTAGAGCTGTAATTGAGACAGTAGTATCCGGAAGTCCTATATGTTCACTGTGCAAAATATTTTTAAAATCGGTGACAGGGCCTATAAAATTTATAAAAACCTATTTTTTTATCAGTCAACAACCATAACCACAGTTAAAAATAGTTAGTCAGCTTCTGGATAATCAATTGAGGTTCTGTTGTAGTTTTGATTTCGAGTCAAAAGAGTAGTTAAGGTTTTAAAGTAGCTCAATAGCTTGAAATGGCCAAATTGCTTTGAAAATCTAAAAATTTCCGGGGGAGGACCCCCGGACCCCCCTTAAAGTTTTATCGATGATAAACGATTATCCATTAATTATGAATAATTTTTATTTTAATGAAGTTAAAACAAAAATTATAATTTTTCAGTCATAAGATATTCAGAAATCAAACATTCATGAATAATGTTACAAGTTCTATAGTTCCATTTCTATGTAAAATATTGAATATGTTTTGACCACCACAATAATTCAAATCTGCCGCCAAATATATGTTGAATGACATTCATGATCGGAAATAAGGTGCGGGGATGAAGGAAACGACTCCCAAAATGGCGAATCAGTTGAATCGTATGTCATAATAACCAATTTTGAAAGGCGAAAATATTATATTACCCTTTAGTATTTTGTATCCATATACGTGATAACGACTTCAGGACAACATGAATATCAATCTGAAGCAGTCAAATATCAAAAAAATCCAACGATGGTAAGTGGACGCTAAGTGTACTGCTCCCGGAACGGCGATTTTTTATTCGGAAAATATCAGCCAGGCATGAAGGATTTCATTTCCGCATTTTTAGATGTGCTGAATCAATGTGGGTTCAGTAGTGTGCTTTCAATAGGTTCGAGCAAGGGTTTGAGTGAAGGAGTCTGACAACTGAATTCAGAAAACGAATAAATCGAAAAACAAAAAGTTCTTCGCCTCTACGGAAGGCATACCGAAAACATTTTTGAAACATTGATAAATTCAGAATAATAATAATCGAATTAAAGATTGCGATTTTGAATTAATCTATGATTCAAAAAAACTTAAATCAGGATTGCCGTTTTCCTCACTCTTGAAAAGGCAAGAAAGCAAGAATGGTACGCTCTATAGTTGGATGAAGATCATCAAGGAAGGGGATAAACCAATCCAAGAAATTGTTAAGAAAAAAATTTAATTTCTAATATAATCATTGAGCATGAAAACAAGGTGTTCTACAAGATCTATGACGAATTTTGACAGATGGTAGCTGTACTCATTCTGAACATTTTTTTTCTATGAACATATATCCGTTTCGTTCTTGTTTAGAAGATACAAGCATCTGAAGAATTATATTCATTTGTTAAAATCATAATGATAATGGAAATTTGAAGGCTACAAAAAATGTTCAAAATGTCCACTTTTGACTTGAATGCGTTTGACATCGACGAAACTAAAGATGCCGATACTGGGTGGATCTGATTTGGGTCGTTTCGTATTTGGTTCTTTGCATCTTGAATTCTATCAAGTAATCGAGGAGATTTGAGTTCAATTATTTTATTTATAATTTTTGTGTTTATGGGTGAAAACCCAACTCTTCTATTATGTAATAATAATAATAATAAAATGAGGGTC
The DNA here is from genome assembly GCA_038502775.1 of Hippodamia convergens. Lineage (NCBI taxonomy): Eukaryota > Metazoa > Arthropoda > Insecta > Coleoptera > Coccinellidae > Hippodamia > Hippodamia convergens. The sequence continues at coordinate 60,489 of JAVSIQ010000048.1, read as the reverse complement.
GCTAAGCAAACACAAACCTTCTGTCAGGTTAGGTTAGGTTTAGGTTATAATTCCCGATATTTTCAGTTTGAACACATACCTCCACACAATTCTTAATTCTTAATTGAATTTATTATTAGCACACATAATTTTTATTTGGTGCCCTGAATGTTGCGCTGAATCGGCGCAAGCATCTTTTGTAACTCGAAAATTTTTCGAACTGAAAGTAGATCTTCACAACATTTTGTTCCAAGTGATTTGATCCTGGCAAATGAGTGCAAGTATATACGTTGAAATATTGTGATTATTTAGATATTTTCAAATGAAGTTCGTTTCAGTCTCTGAAAGTTTTAAATTTCACAAAACAACGCCAATGAGTCAATTACCATACAGAACAAATATCAGAGTTCATTCAAAGTCCCATACCTAAAATTCACGGTAACGAGACTGTGAATAATCTTAATTAGCGTTCAAATTGTCGAGACCTTGGATATTCAACAATAACATTTCATATTCCACCTTTTTATACACACATCAAGCTTATCGACGCATAAATCTTCGAAAATACAATGTTTCAAGGAATTTTTTCAGACTTGTCAACGTTGTTGAATGCATAATCCCTCCTTGATGGACCAGTTATGTCATCAAGAGAATCGTGGAAAACATGTAGTGTAATGATGCACTCAACATCAGGGTTAAGTCGTTTAAGAAACTATTAAAGTTTTTGTTTCCAGAATTTATTCACACGGTTTTCACAATACCTGATATATGACGCATATGGTACGGAATGTGGCGCTATACAACTCAAAAAGTCATTGCGTGACGATGAAATCCATAATTGATCTGGTACTGATATTCATTCAATATTTAACGTGGATGTATGAGATATCAAAGGTTACAAAAATTTGGTTTTCGCGAAAATATCGATTCTAATACATGATATCTCTATTTTAGAGCTTTGGGATGTAGAGCAAGGCATCATTTCTATTGTTTAAACCTAGGTTTGTTCCAGAAAAAAGTAAGAATTAGAATGAAGAAATAGTTACTCACTCCAGGCATTGATAATTGTTTATACTTTCTGGCATTAGGAAATAACACGAATCCCAAAAAATTTACAGGGAATCATCTTTCTAGTCGAATCTTCACTCCTGAATCGCAAACGTGCATTTCGATTCTTTACCAAAATTTTCTATTATATTTCGTTGAATAACCGGTTTACTTTAACGTCTTTTATTCTGAAAACTCGCCTGAAAATTGGATAGAGAATTCATACCTCTTAAGGTGTGAATTGTCATCATATCGATTGAAATGTATTCTGAAAGAATTCTACATTTTCTGGAAATTTTTTGCGGTCACTGGAAGAAACTCAATGAAAATAGATACCACAATATTAATTATCCGACCGAAATAATTATCATCAAAATCCAGGGAGTTCAGTTAATTTGATCGTTCTGTTCATGGCCTTTCAGAAAAAAAAATAGAAAATTATAAACTCAACATGAGAACCATAATCGAATCACAGAATCATTTGACATTTAAAACCCGAAAAACTGAACTTGTGAATAAAAAAAATTGTATATTATGAATAAGTCTTTATCCTTCCCTTGTATGCGTAGAAAAACTCATAAAAAAACTTCTGAAGTGAATAAAAGTGAACATGAAAACAACATTGCGAGTAATGATAGCAGGTAGGTCACACGTTGTGAATCATGTTCTTAGTGAGCAGTGGCGTAGCAGAGGGCCCCACCTACCCCGATGCATATGGAGACCTCAGTACTGAAGGGGCCCTCGTGGGACCCCCAAGCTGAACTATTTTAATGGGGCCGCAATAACTATTGGACTTGCTGATTCGAAATATTTTTTTGATAATATATTGAGCAGAACCTGAAAAATGAAAAATCAATTTTTAAAAATAGAGAATATTCCTGAATTTCATCAAACATATGAGGTTTGACATGTCACCCAATCTTTTTTCAAGAGTCCCTTATATACCGTATTCAAGGTTTTCGGCATTTTTCTGGAACGTCATCAGTTGGGGGCTCGGCGGCTCATATGAGGTTTTAGAAATCAATGTCAAAATTCTACTATCAGGATATTCTCATGGAGAAAAGGAAATATTATGGAATTCACACATCACAGGATCATTTTTGTAGTATAATAGTTGAAAAGTTATTGCATGTGAGTTTCAAAATGTTTCATAGTAGGTAGTGCATCCCGTTGTGCTAAATGTTTATAGTGATTTCCGTTAAAAAACAATTGATATAGGTTATAAGGACACAAATATTATGCAAAAATGACTGAAATAACCAACTAACTGGGTTTAAAACAGATATGATCGGAAAAGTTTTCAATTCACGCGAGTTCTGCTGCCAAACGGAAAAATTTTCAAGTCGTAGAGAAACCTTCTGAAATCCACCGGTAGGAATTACCGAGCCTGTCCCAATGGACACCACGATTTGACCCATAATCAAAAATAATACCGAAGCCCTGAGCAGAGAAAATAAAATCACGGAACCACAAAAAAAAACTTCCTCCCATAGTTGTCACAGTGATAATAACCGAAGGTTCTGCTAGCCTAAAATTTGTCTCTTAGTGACATCTCAGGGAAGTTCTTTTAGTGACATCCCAGAGAAGGCTTTTTGTGGCATCCCAGGGACATCCTTATAATAGACGCCTGCAGCGGACATTGGATGTTATATAAAATATCAATTCATGTGTGAACAGAACATTGCAGTGGATGTCAAATGTCTTCAAATTTTTTACTTTCAACATCTCATTTTTTGGTGCTCTTTGGGTACTTCCCAAACAAAAAACGATTCGAAACAACAAGATTTTTGAAATATCAATAAGAATGTAATGTTTAATATTTCAATATCACTCAAGAGATATATAATGTGCAATATTTTGTCGTGAAAAGGGAAAATTCTAATTTTAAAATGGAGGAGTAGATGAATCAGATATCATTTTCATCGGGAGAGGATTTCCTCGATTACTGATAGAACAAGTATTTAGTAGACTCCCAAGAATCAGGGAAGTCGCTAGCTAAATCGCCCTGGGCAGAGACTCATTTTATCGCCAAACAAAATTCATTTCTGAAAAACACATATAGTGGACACAGTATCGTTCAATCCTCTTGAAGCTAAATTTTGTACTCCATGAGTTCTCACGAGGGATACTTCTCTTTCCAAAACCTCAATCCAGTATTCTTTCTTTTCCTTGATAATTTTTAAAAATTCTTGCCTCATGGTTTTGTAGCTTTGCAATCGCATTTTCAATTACTTTCAACTCTTGTAGCAGGAGAAATGATCAGAACTAGATTCTAGACAGGAGATTTTTCCAATCATTTTCTCCTTTCTATCGATATACTTATTGGTTTTTCACAAAGTTTACAACAGAACAGAAGACCTTATCTAGCAATTCGTAATAGATAAACCGCCGCCGATGACCACTTTCTTAATTGGTTAGGACACTTTGAGAATGATATGCTGAAAAACGTCTATTATCTGAATTGCACAGGAAATCACAATAACTGCCAACTTAATGAGGTTGCTCAAAAATCAAAATAATCCTGATGTTATCATCTATTATTATTATTATTATTATCATGAACAGGGGTCGTTGTGGCTTCGTTCAGCCTTCTGGGAACTTCGACCGCAAGGATCTTTTGTTCTTTACCCAACTCCTTCATTTAAATCCCAAGGAGGCCATCAATGGTATTGATGAATCCAACCACATCCTTAGGAGCCTTGGCGGTTATTTCATATGAATCTAGAACCGACTTCCCCATGTGAATGATTCTTAGTTCCGCCAGCTCTGGACACTTGCATACCTTGTGTTCAGCCGTTTCTTTCTCTGATCCACATAGCCTGCAGGTTTCATCTGCTGACTTTCCCATGCGATACAAATGATATTTATATCGACAGTGTCCCGTCAGCAGACCCACCATTACTCGAAGCTCAGCTCGTGGCAGCTTTATGAGCTTCCTGGTGTAGGTCGGCGTGAATTCCACAAATCTCTTGGCTTGCGCAAGTCTGGGTGTATTTCTCCAAAGCGTTATTTTGTTTGCCGCTTCCCATTGTTGGACCGCTTTCTGGTATTGGTCTTTTCCAAGCCCACAGAGAGGTTCAGGTCCAACAGGCTTCAGCCTTGAAGCCTTCTTCGCTATTTCGTCGGCTGTTTCGTTACCCTCAATACCACAATGTCCTGGTTTCCATAGTAGAGTCACTTTGTTGCCTCTGGCCAGTTGCTTTATGTTATCGCAGCATTCATATGTCAGCCGAGAGTTATCATCTATAACTGGACATTCACCAGGATCACTGATCAGAAAGATGTGAAATCTAATCATAATCCGTGACCTGAAAATTCTTGATCATTTTGGTCAATCGAGTCGGCCCTGTATTCTTGTCGAAACTCATACTATCCCTTAATCATGTTTTGACAGTCTGTCACCTGTCCGGAATTATTGGAGTGAAAAAGGTATAAAATATTAAGGATTATTACCAGTTGGAGCTTGGAGCTTATGTTTCTACAAACGATTGCATCATATGTGACTTCGACTATATACGAAGGCAATAATTCTTTCCAAATTATGTCACCGACCCGAAAATAAAAATTTGTGTTCAGAAGCGTATGGATTGTTTATTCCCAAATATTCACTTTCACGAATTTTCTTTCACTCTGAATTAAAATGAAAAAACTAGATAATTGATGTAAACACTCACCTTGCACATATTCACTCAACAATATTAAAATAAGTATATAACCCCTCAACCCCTAGAATTTTAATATAGAAATGAAATGGATTTATTTCTAGAATATTCTGCATTCGTAAAGAATTAACATGCTGATTGGCCGATTGAAAATACATATATGTATTTCCTGAGATATAAAGAAAGCCGCCCCCTAAAATATCAACATTCGCCAGTTTGATTGAGTAAAGCCGTCAAAAAAAACTGAAACATTCATGGGTGTATTGCGTTATGCGGGTATCTCTGATTATTTCCGATATTAAATTTGAAAAAACTTCTGCTCTTGCATTCACATTCAAATACCTCGAGTTTTTACGCATGTGAAATTTTTTATAGACCAGTCTTTAAATGACGCCCCTGAAATCTCATCGCCCTAGGACCTAGGCGACTGGCTATCCTGCCTGAACCCTAGCGACAGCCTGCCAAAAATACTCAGTAGGTACCGAGAATTTCTAGATGCCTACACGAAAAGAGATTGCACAGTCAAGTACAAAATCTTGTCACCTCCTTGAATGTTTTTCAATAGTATCCAAAAACTCAATTCTCAAATATCGTTATTGAGTTTGGGGAATTGGGAATTGGACTTCATATATGGGGTTTAATCAGAGTATTATCCCAAGGAGATTCCATGCAATTTGGACAATTAAGTGACTCGTATCATAACAAACGCTTCATATCGCCCACTCTTCATTAGAACAGCCTTTTATGATCCCTGGGTGAAATTGATTAGGTCGCAATTACTTGTTGTTATCCGAATTCTTTGACACGTTTCGATGAATTGCTCCTAATGAAGAGCTTATTTTATATGGGGCAGCCTTGAGCGAACATCTTCTATTTACATATTCAAATACCATGAGCCTATTTTAATTAGGCGATATCAATAATGGAAATTTTTCCTGTGAATGCTTCCCATTTCAAGTTAGGATTTCGAACAATATAAAAATTTTTTTTGTCCTCCGTATTCAACTTGTACATATATTGAAACCATAGATTCTAGAGGTCGAAAGAAATACTTTTTTCGTATATACCTTTTTTTATTCAGCCTACATGAAATAATAAAGCCATTTCAAACCTTCATAATGGGCTATGCCAATCTTGGAAACATGAGACTGAAGTTTTTGCGGGCATTAGGTCTATCGCCTAAACCTTCAAGAAAATGTTGAAGAAATTTAATTGTGTGAATCTTTCGAACAGAGTTGGATGCAGCCAAAGTAACCAATTTCTCTCACTTTGCTGATATGAATTTGTGTGAATAATAAATAACTCGAAAAATGGACATTTTGTGAGATTTCACAAAGAATACTCATATTCTCCAAAATCGCCAAATATTCATTAATTCGCATTCAACTTACTTTCAAGAGATGGGAACTTAGAATTTGTGAAATATTAATGTCAGGTAATGGTTTATATTAGTCATAATGAAATAAATAAAACAGTGAGTGATATTTCCTCTTCGAAGAAGATTTGCTAAATTTATAAAACCTTTATTCTGATAATCATTTCATTCGATGAAATCATTCACGAGATATATTCGAAAATTTAATTTTTTTATGATCAAAAGCCTGTATCTTCCCAACTGATCAGAATCGGATAAAATGGGAGGGACAAAAACTGTTTTTTTTTTAAATCTTCAGTTAAAATATATGTACAAGTCAAATATTCTCCCTGTATAGTCACAGCCCTTGATATTATTATTGTTGTACCAATAAATGTTCATTAACGTTATCCAATATCTGATAACCATAGTGGATTGGATTATATATCATATGATATTATCGGGATGAGTGAATTCTGCACTAATCGAAATTAAGAATAGAAATTGCAAAGAGCAGGTTCCTCGACATAGTGGCACCATATACTCGAATCGGACAAAGAAAATAGTTGAAAAGTTACTGACTTTAATTGATTTTGGATATATGCAATTCATGATTTCCAACAACAAAGTCAGCAAAATATCAAATCCTATACAAGGAAGGAGCCTAACAACAACTGGTTGGTCAAAAAAAAATACATTCAATAAAAACTTCGAGAAAACCTATTTGAACAGCTTAACCATTTTTTTGATATTTTCTGGACACTCAAAACTTGAGTCATAAACAGACCAATGATTGATCATTCAATATATCATAATATTTCACCTGAGGTGTTTTCTCACAGATTACTGTTGAACTTCAATATTCACTAGAACTTTTTTCAGTTTATGTCTTTTCGATATTTTCGGTAATGGTAACGTCTGAACGGGTATTGCATTCTACATTTTTGGACAAAAATACAAGGCCACTGCTTTCTCTTAAAAGAAGATCCTCATTCACTTCTGATCAAATATAAACTCATGGGTCCGATGCGTAATTTTCGTTCGAAAAAATAAAATCGTCTTCCTTAAAAATCTGATGAGATGTAGAAATGTTTGTACATCGACTAAAACAAATTGAAAAATTAGATTTGTTCTAAATTAATGTCACCCAAAAAATATAGTTTTTTGTCAGCTACCCTTGATTAAAATTAATGAATTGAAATTGCCTGATATTTTTTTTTTTTTCAAAATGCTATCACCATAAATTTCGAGAGGAGATAATTGGTGACAAAGGGCCATTCTCACCGCTTTGGCTTACATTTAAAGTAAGCATGCCAAACTACCAACTACCTACATAACCGGAACTAAAGTGACAGCATCTAAGCCAAAACGGTGCAAAGGGCTCTTAATACCCTATTTATTGATTAAAACAATTAAAAAGTAACATTAAAAAAATATAATTTCGAATGTATTTTTGTCTTGTGCGGGTCAATCCCCTCCCACATTACTTAACAACGCCAAATTATCACAATTTGAAAAATTCGTGATTACTTTAACTTGAGACTGTAGAAAAGGTGTTTTAACATCTCATCTTCATTCTATACGGAGTGAAATGTGTAAAATTTTCATGGCAATGAAATATAATTTAAAATAGACCATACATATGATACATATATGAGCATTTCAAAACAGGTCCAAACCACAGAGGTCCAGTGCAGTACATTCCAATAAATTATAAATAGATAATTCTGAATGAGGTTGCTTTGAAATTTGGCAAAAACAAAATTTTAAACTCTCATAGTTTGGTCTAGTACGTCCATAGACATAAAATTTTTCGATGTCGAAATTATCCTCGACGTTTTTGAAAGTGCATATAAAACATTCAAAAGGTCAATCTGAGATCCGTCGAACTGAAATATTCTTATGAATGGTTTTTTCGAATTAGGAAATATTAAAGGTGGCCCACCCACAACAAATCTCAGATGCACTTAAATTGAAAACAGAAACCACCGAGCAAGAGGTCAATGATTTCGATTGGCATGTTGGCAAACAAGTTCAGGTTGCGAATATGTTAGCTAAATTCGCCAATATACCATCGACAATCTTTAGTAGAATCATGGACTGGATATGTTTGGAAACCTTCAAACTTTTATAGGCACAGAACCAAGGCAGATAATTTACGAAATCACAAGATAAGACTGGGAGGAAGATACTTTATGACCATTTCCTAACTCAACTCTTATAAAACTAATCGTTTGATCTCGTTGAAGTCTAAATGCGATAAATATTTCGAGTCGTCACCTCTTATTTATCATGTAGGTTTGTTACATTGTATGGTCGAATGAGTTCAAATTCGTTGAATGATGATAAAATTTAATGCTTTCAGTTAATCCGAAGTCTATTCGGTAGATCAACATGAAAAATATAGTTCTTTTGTCTGTGGCAAATGAGGTTATCAGGGAATTCAATAAAAAGTGTCGTCACAATTATGGAAAATGTATATGAATTTAAAAAAATGAGGGCTATTTGATCATCTTTCTCGGACTGGTCAAGTCCCTTTTTCGTGAATCGAATATCGAAATATTTCATTACTTAATTTCTAAAAATTGTGCTGAAAGTCTCCGAGTTTTAGTTTTTATCAGAAATGCCATATTCATTCACACCTCGAGGTCTAAAACCTGCACCGTAGTGAGCATTAAATATTTTTTAATTCCCAAAATTTATTTTTCGTTCATTTTTCAAATAAAAAAAAATTAAGTTCAGATCAATATGAGAAAATACTATGGGATCTGATAACTTTCACATATGACGGTAAAACTTTTCATCCGGACAACTCCGAAATAATTATGAGGTGCACTTTTCGGGGAGACAATAAAAGGTGATAATACTTCTTAACATTAATCAATTCATACCTCAAGAAACCTACTAAATTCCAACAATCTATTTTTTTTGGTAGCCTTGTCTGGGTTATTAATTTTCGAAAAATCATAAATTTTATCAGCATGAATCCCATGGTAGAAGGAGGGAAATACAAAAAAATTTAAGAAAACATAAATAATGGTCGATCTGATATTGAATAGGGGATTTTTTCGAATCCTATAAAAAAAAATGAATGACTGAATTTTAGAAATCTAAACTTTCGTATCACACTCATTATTTCAAAAATTATGTGAAAAGTTGAAAAAACCTAGTTTTTCGTTTTTTTATTCTTACAACAAAAAATTTTTTTCTCAAGGAATTTGATGCTAGCTTTCTTGTCGTCGATTCACTGTAGTTTAATTTTTAAAATATAACTTTTTTCATCTCATTTCGACGAACTTCAGAAAAAACGGCATAGCTCACAAAAAGAAATCCAACGTCAAAATATCTTCCTAACTTTCTCATTCGGTGGCATTTTCCCCCTGTGATGCTGTGGAAATCGTACTCTGCGAATATTTTCTGGAAATTCAAAAATCTTTGTTGTAGCACTGAAACTGGATATTACAAGCTATTGACAAGCTATACGGTTTAAAAATCACCGAATTCAGAAGTTTTCTCTCAAAAAAACATTTTTTTAATTTAACATTTATATACCAAAAGTCACAAATCCATGAAACATATTAAAGATTGCAGAAAGCGCCAAATAGTTGTTCTTAATATTGGAGGAATTGAACCGAATTTGATTCATATTTTATATACCATCGGAAATAATAGGTTTCAAAAAATGAAAAAATTCAAAACAAGAAAGATACTTTCTCGTGGGACTTTTCATTTAAAAATTCGGCTACTTTTTCGATATCAAGTCAGAACATGGCGAAAAATTAAATATTTCAAACCAGAAAAATCAGAGTGTGTTTGGGCCATGAAAAGGTGGGCAGTCACCTAATTTTGTGAAAAATAAAAAGGTAGGATATTTGCATTTTGAGGTTATGTGAACAAAGTGTAAGACACAAGTTGTTGATTATTTCCAATACTTACAACTTTACCATTTAACTTTTCCATCGAAACTGTAGTTTTGTCAGAAATCATGAAAAAGTAATTTCTACACTTGCACTGAATTTGGACGTAATGAAGAAGCTTTTATCTATTTCCACAAACGAAACGGTGAAGTGGTGTATGTTAATTTCTCCATCCGAGTAAGATAGCTTTATGGGGTAACGCAGACTTTCGAAATGATTCATATTTAAATTCAAGTCATCAAAAGATATTTCGAAAAAAAAAATTCCGCATCAGTGGAATGGAATTCGAGATATTCAAAAAGTTGTGAACGAAGGAATGTTGTACAAAATTCCACTTACAGCTCAAGACCGCCAATATCTGGGGGTATGTCCCAGAAAACATATATCCCAATCCTGTATTTCCTTCCGACATATCGTCTCAACTTCACCTTCTGTCAAGCAGCTTTTGACCAACTTCCAAATCGTGATTTATTTATATTTTGAAGCGCACCTCAGTCATTACTTGGCAGTATACATCGGACAGTCACATCTAGTCTGCGATCTCACATTCAGATTATTATCGGCAAATCTTATTCGCACTCCTACTTGCCGATTTATCTGAGGCAGAACTTTGAATGGAATCATTTTTGAATTCGCTTCTACGATATCGCTGTCGATGAAATAGCGATGAACCTTGTTGCCAGATTTCAAGGTGGAATCTTTATCGTTAGCCTCGGAAATGTTTGAAAGAATGGGTTGAATGAGAATTGTGTCAAATGGTGCATGAACTTCCTTGTCATGAGGGAGTCGCAATCAAAAGTAATAATTATTAAAATTGAACCGGTGATGAGAAATTCCGAAACATGCGTTCCTTATACCGAAATTGACTATTAATTTCACTTCCCCACTTAGTGAGAGAAGAATCTAGTATCGCTTGAAATGCATTTGGAAGTATTCCCCCTCACTATTTTCGGGTCTCAATTCCTTAGGCACTAAAGGACTTAGGGACTAAGTATCGAGTTCAAAATAACTGCGGCCTAACAATGAACGAAGAAGAACACTATTTGAACATAACATTGGGTCTTATCACATCTTGGGTATTTTCTTCGATCTTTCCAGAGCTTTTGATTTTTTACAGCAGCAATAATCCATCAAGGACAAATTTTATCAGATGGAATTCCGGGGTATATTTCTTGAGTCGGGTATGGTCTGGTTCGACTGGGAGCCCTCGGCTAGATTCTGATTTGAAGCCCCTCCATCTAACGATAAAGATATAAGTACTCTCACAGCGGCGAAGGCGATTCAAAATAGTTTCAAACTAAATTGACGTGATTCAATTTCGTTATCAGCAGCTAACAAGATTCATTTTATAGTACGATTTAAAAGTGGTCATAACTGAAATGAAACGATTATAATGATGTTTTGATGATAGGTTAACTGCGAACATGACAATGAAAACACAATGCAAAAAAACTGCAATCTGATAATTATAAGCAGAACTTTAAATACCTACCTACATTTATTACTATCTTATCTATGGTAAGTTCATTACTATTCCTGGCCAGGACAATGATTATCTCATCTTTGTCCAAGCTAGAAAACAATTATCTTTCAAAGTCATATCAAAAAAGTAACGTTACCCATCAATAATTCTTGTAGGAAGAATTGTAAAAAAATTCTTGCACTGTCGATTTTCAATTTCAAGAGCAAGTCTTCGTATGCTTTTTCAAATTTGATATTTCTCACCCCTACACCCCGCACTACTTCTACCCTACTTTACTGTTTCAAATGGAAATATGTATTTGGATTGCGATGCGTCAAATCAGGTAATTTGATACCTTAATCAGTGATGTGGCTAAAAGAAGAATTGGATGTATTGTTTTTTAATTGAAAATTTAGGAATCAATTCACAACTTGTGATTGGATATTACTTCAATCAGACCATTATTCTTTTACTGATAATTATATCAAAGGAATAATTGATATTGATTGAAAGTTGGGACTATAATATTGTACGACATTTTCTACAGAGTTTAAATATTCTTGAACCCTAACCACTTCCGCTTATACAGGGTATGAAAAAAAGTCCTAGAAATTTTTTCTGTTCTTTCGTTTTCAATTTCGATATAGTATTCAATTTCGAATATATTCTCATTGAAATCGTTGCATTTGAAAAAATTTTTTTCAAAGTATTTGGAAAGAACTGAAGAAAAAAGGGAGATGAAAGCATTCGGTCTTACCTAAATATTTTGAGCACATATTGTTTTCAAATATTTGAAGTTGAAGAATGTGGAAATATTATACACCTCTAAAATTTTGAAAAACTCATCCCAGGGTGTGGCGTTTGTTCTTCAAATTAGAACCCTATTTTTATGATTGCGTTGGATTTTTCGAAGATGAATAATGATAGTGTTCTAACATGTCAATTCACATAAAATGTGAAATTACTCATTTCAGGTGCATTAGCATGTGAGGACACTATCATTATTTTTCCTTGCAGAATCCAACGCAACCATAAAAGATAGGGTTCTTATTCGAAAAACAAATTTATGGTTAATTTCTTTCCCAATTTTTAACCCCACATTTGGAACTCCCTGTGACGAGTTTTTCAAAATTTTAGAGATGTACAAGATTTCTACAGTTTTCGACATCGAATATTTGGAAACGGTTTGTGCTTAAGTTATTGCTTAAATGAATGGAGTATATGTGATAAGTTACATTGTGAATCAAGCATCATTGAAAACGACTTATTCTTGATTCACAATGGACTTATACGTAACGTAACACATGCGTAAAAATCATGATTGAAACTAAAAAAATTATACGAAAATATTAACAATAAGTTCAACTTTGCATTCGAATTCCAAAAGTGAAATAGATATGTAGAAATTACGCACCCTATTGTGAATACTTTTTTTTTAGGTATGATTCATATTGTTTAAATTTTAGTCTTTCATATGTAGGTATGTTTGTGTTATGTTAAGTTTAAGTTTCGTCAACAAAGAAGTGTTTATAATCAAGAATCAAGTTCAAATCGGTCATTAATAATTCCCTATAAATAAAAAAATTTTCAGAAATAATAGTCTAATGGCTATAAGCTCTACTACACAATTCACAAGTCACTTTTTCTACACTCCTCCTGATGAATAAACAAAAATATAATAGTTGAAACGACTCATTGATGAGTTCATTTTATGGACCCAATATTTCGAATTGGGCAAAGGAAATCGTGTTATACTCTACTGACCTTGATTATCTATAAGAAAATTTGTATTAAAAGCAAAATGTAGAATATAACATACGAGAGGTGCCTTACCGAAAAATCAGCTGCTTGAATAATTATTGAACTGCTTCAATAACACAATTTCAGGCAAAGACACTAAAAAACTAAAAATACTGCCTGAATAGTGTCTCAATGGGTTCCGAATTTAAATATTTTTTCTCTAGAATGGGAATACAATACAAATATGAGAAGGTTATACAGGTTATATAATAGACGAGATTACAGTCGAAATAAATTTTTTCGATAGAAATGCTCGGACAGGTCGTTTTCTGTTTCTAGGGGGACAACTTAAGATGTAGGTTACGGACGCATAGCGCTTCAACCCTTGCTACTACAACCCTCAACCCCAATTTTCGAATAGGGAAGATGGGGTGAGTGATACCTCATTTGAAAAGTATTTTTATACTGATTTCAGCACAGTAATTGTTTTTTCATTTTATGCATTAGTTCTCGAAATACAGGGTGGCCATTTGAAAACGAAACAGACGAGATTACAGACGAAATAGGTACGCTTCCATCGTTGAAAAAGTTTCAAAAAGCAGAGTAACAATCAATGCATACGCTACAACCCCTTACTCCAAACCTCTTTGTTGCTCGGTCAGAGCAGATACAAATACCCCTTACCCCTTCTGGACACAATGTATGAGACACATATTTTGGTATTATTTGCTTATACAGTATAGTGCAAATGTATCAGTAAATCAAATTTTTTTTTCAAAAACCAATCATTTATAAATTCATTTTCCTGAACACCTTTTTCTAACTAATGGATATAGCCGGAAGGAATCTACTATGATCTTATGGAAAATTTTGCCCTGTGACAACTCAATTTGAAGCTATGTCACCTATTCAATAAAATAGCTGGAATTATAGCAGCATGTATTCATATCTGATAAATACTAGCATATTTAGCCTCGTATTTTTACCAACGTAGTACTTTTATTTATCAATGCAATTAAAATTATTTTAAATGCTCGAACTAATGACCCACTGCGATAATGAACTGAAGAATTCAATATTGCTTTTTCCCTTGCAACATGTAGTCATTTCAATAGAAACCATATCTTTCTAATCGTGGAAATTCAATTCAATTAAAAAAGGGAACAACAGACAAAATCTAATCGTTCTTTCAGTATTAGGATTGGCATTTGGAATAAAACAACAACCCAAATAATTCAACTTGTTGAAGAGATGTATCTAAACCGAGAACCACTTATTTGCCCAATTCTTGAGGACCATAACTGAATGTCCTTCATGCATTTGAAAAATACCTCATACCAGTTTGGAGCAAGTAACACTGGATGACTGGATGATATAGAACATCACTATACACATAAATCAAAGCTTAATCCTCACAAGGTGCATCTGGTGCAAGAACTGATGGAAGAGTACTTTGACAGAAGAATAGAATCTTGCTATAGTTTGATTCAAATGAACAAGGGAAATTAAAATTTTTTGAAAAATATTCTTTCATGGTAACTTTGCTTTTTGACACTCATGTGAATCACCAAACATATTAAAACTAGCCGAGCAAAAAAACCGAATTGGCTGTGGGAGTAAAGTTACATGGGATAATTAATCGAATTATACGACCTTACTTTTTAGTAACCCTTAATGATTCTAGACACTTACAATTTTGCCAGGAATTCTATTATCAAAATTCAATCAGCTATCCCTAGAAGATATCACATCGAAATCGGTAGTTAGTATCGAAACGGATCTCCAATTTTAAAATTTATAACTTTTCATTGTATAACGGCGTCTTTTCCACCTTTTTCAAACTTGCGAAAATAATACCACTTCCAATAGAACGTGATGCTAACAATGTTTCAGATTATGTCAAAAATTTTCGAAAAAAAATGAAGAACATAGCACCACAACTGCATCGAGGGTTATTAGTAGAGCAATGGACAGCAAAATTTTAACTTGTAGATTTCAGCAGATCATTTGATATTGATCTTGTCCATCTATCGGCTGCTTTTTGAATCTTAGCTGAGAATAAGACAGAGTGCATCTGAGGGATGGTGTCTCGGATTGGGTGCGAATGAACGTTGGGGTTGCGCAGGGTAAATTTCACTTCTTTACTCCATTTATGTCTCTTCTCTCATGAAGAATACACATTGCAATTACCACCTCTTTGCCGATTTGCCGATGATCTACAATTCTACGTACACACATCTGTAGAAAAATTTTTCTCCAGCTTAGGTCGTCTACTTAATACAGCGAAAACATAAGCAATCGTAACTAGCAGACGTACACATCTTACTTAGATCAATCCCTGAAGACCTGAAGTTGTAATTTATAGTATCTTAATTAATATTCATAGGTCGTCTACTTAAGCCAGCGAAAACATAATCAATCGTAACTGGCAGACGTACACATCTTGCTAAAATCAATCCCTGAAAGTCGTAATTTATAGTAACTTAATTTCATATTCACAAAGCGTTGAAGATCTTAGTTTGATAATTGATTAAACCCTTTTTGGGATGCCTAGGTTGCCACCGTACAGAAAATTTTTTATCGTTCTGTGCATCAGCTACGACTTTTCTAAAACTTCTCACCACTCGCAACAGGAAACACTTCATTGTATTCGCAAGTTTTCTAATGAAAGAGTGTCAGAATTAGCCTTCTGTAGAGTATCCTACTTTATTTTCTCTAATTCGCTCAATTCTTATTGAAATTAATTAAAAATTTAGTTATTAGAGTTAAAAGTTTAGTTATATGCTCGGACAGGTCGATTTCTGTTTCGAGGGGGACAACTTAAGATGTAGGTTACGGACACATAGCGCTTCAACCCTTGCTACTACAACCCTCACCCCCAATTTTTGAATAGGGAAGATGGGGTGAGTGATACCTCATTTGAAAGGTATTTTTATACTGATTTCAGCACAGTAATTGTTTTTTCATTTTATGCATTAGTTCTCGAAATATTCTTGACTAAGCATTTGAAAATGAAGTGGTGTTTTCATGGCACTTGTAGTGTTTTTTTGTGAAAAACCTTTTAAATGAGGTATCACTCACCCCATCTTCCATACTCAAAAATTGGGGGTGAGGGTTGTAGTAGCAAGGTTCGAAGCGCTATGCATCCGTAACCTTCATCTTAAGTTGTCCCCCTCGAAACAGAAATCGACCTGTCCGAGCATTTCTATCGAAAAAATTTATTTCGTCTGTAATCTCGTCTGTTTCGTTTTCAAATGGCCACCCTGTATTTCGAGAACTAACGCATAAAATGAAGAAACAATTACTGTGCTGAAATCAGTATAAAAATACCTTCCAAATGAGGTATCACTCACCTCATCTTCCCCTTTTCAAAAATTGGGGGTGAGGGTTGTAGTAGCAAGGGTTGAAGCGCTATGCGTCCGTAACCTACATTTGAAGTTGTCCGCCTCGAAACAGAAATCGACCTGTCTGAGCATTTTTATCGAAAAAATGTATTTCGTCTGTAATCTCGTCTGTTTCGTTTTCGAATGGCCACCCTGTATATTAAGATTAGGTAGGCAGATATCGCTCAGTGATATGCTAACCCTTTGCACTGTGGTTTCTAGAATTTTTACCACATAGTTCTGGCAATAAAGTGTTATTATTATTTTCAGATGTATATTATTTATGAGAAGGACCTGTTGTTGGCAAGAGGCCATTTTTTAAATTGATCAATAGAGGGGAGAGTATGGTTTGAAAGGTACGTAGACTTCACTCCGTTGGACATTTTCCTATGTAGCTACCGGGAAATCATAATGTTCCAGAATCGACTATGAAAAATTCAGATAAAGTAGCGCATTCGGCATGAGGCCTTACAAATAATAAGTTAATAAGAATTTTGAAAAAGAGCTAATTGATGTTGTTTGTATGCATACTAATAAATGAACAAGTACTGTTTAGTACTTCTTTTGTTCTTCAAGTGTCAAATTCTAGTTGACGGAAATAAATTGAACAATTTAGAATGGTTCAATTAAGTGAAAAAGAGCGTATTGAAATTTTAATGATGATCGGTTATGGTGATCGTGTTAGAACTCATGAAGAAGTGTGTCATATTTTTAATAATTTGCATCCGGAGAGAAATCCTATATCATAGGATTCGTAGAGTGGCCTGCTCGTTCTCCGGAACTTAGCCCGTTAGATTTTTTTCTTTGGGGTTATCTAAAATCACGTGTTTACGTTAGACGACCAACAAACTTACAGGAATTGAGACAAAGAATGATTGTTGAATGTGAACTAATACCAAGGGCGGATTTACGGGGGGGGTAGAGGGGGTAATTACCCCCCCCCATGAGTATCGAAAATCTGAAAAAAGGGTACCTACGCAACGTGATGCACAAAAAATTTCATACAATAATTTCAAATTCGTAATTTTTCAAATTTTGTTAATATATTATACTTATTCGAGCAACAATAATTAAAGGAACAGGAAAATATTCAACATTTTTTGATGATTTTTAACAGGCTTATCTCAGTGAATAATGGTCTTTTAGGAAATAAAAGAACTTAGTTTTGAAGCTTGAAAACTTAGGTTTCTGAATTTATTCGTTCACAATTTCTCGGAGTACCGGTAGTCATACAATCATCGGATAAAGCAAGAAAAAAAATTGTCAAAATTTTTCGAATATTTTTTATTACGCGCATGGAATAATTTTCTCGAGCTTGACCTATGCAAATGTTACATAACCTATTTATTCAGTTCTAATTTCATTTTAGAGACTTTCAGAAATAACCATTTGTCTTCGAGATATCCTAATTTGAATGAAAAATGATCCTCGTTCACTCAACTGCCAATATCTCCCAATCGCCTAGTGAGTACAGAAATCTTTCTGCAAAAGTCTGTTTTGTTCAATTAAGAAGAAATATTTTTTTCACCTATCACATAAACGTGGAAAAGGAGCAAAAAAATGCCATTTTACCATTTTTTGTTTAATGGACTGTTTCATCATCAATATTGGCGGAAAAGCTTAGGTTATGAAAAAATGATGTTCCCCGAAGTTTTCCTCAAATCGGTAGATCGATCTGTTCAGCAGTTCTCTTAAACCGATTGATTGAAATTTTGAAAAAATTAAGGTAACAAGGTTTTTGTTCCTCAAATTTGACCTTATTTTTTTAATCAATCAATAATTACATTATTTCTTCATTTTTCACTCAAATTTTGTTTAAATGAAAAAATTCATTTCTAAAAAATTTTCGTAATTTGGAAAAAAAATTAACATTCGAGAATTTCGTTAAATTTTGTTCTTAAAGTAAAATTAGAATAAAAACATGTTTTAATTTGAAAAAAAAATAGAAGAAACCATTTCTGACTCACCTCCACTGGAGCTATGGACCTTGGATACATTAAAACCTTAATTTTTCTCAGAAAAAAATAATGGAATTTAAAATTGAAACCCTTAACTTTTTCCGTTTTCCGACACCTGACACCACTTTCAAAAAACAGTTTTCTTGAAAACCACTCGACTCATTAGATAAAAAAAACCGATTTGAAAAAATGAGGTCAAGTTTAAGGAAAAAAACCTTGTTCTCCCAATTTTTTCAAATGTTCAATCAATCGGATCAAGAAAACCGATCGATCTACCGATTTGAGGGGGAACTTTGGGGAACATCAGGCGGACAAATTTTTTTATATCCTAAGCGTGGCAAAATGACACGTTTATGTGATTGAACAAAACAGATTTTTGTGGAAAATTTTCTTTAGAAAAAGAAATCGTCTTTCGCCTCGCTAGGTGAGCAATATTTCCGGAGATATCGGCTGTTGAGTGAATATCTCGAGAGTAGTAAAAAGCAAATTAGAGCTGAATGAACAGGTTATGCGACATTTGCATTGGTCTAGCTAGAAAAAATTCTCCGTGAGCGTAGACCAAAAAATTAAAATTCGAAAAATTTTCAAAAGTTTTTTCTTCGTGCTTTATCCGATGATTGCATGGCCACCGGTACTCTGAAAAATGGTTGATCAATGATTTCAGATACTTCTTCAAGCTTCAGAAGTTGGTTTTTTATTCGACCACTCGTCACTGAAATACAAACTGTTTAAAAAAAAACTTTGAAACTTTTTCTGTTCCTTCAATTGTTTCGCGAAGTGTATTAGCAATGAAAATTTCCTAATAATGTGGTAAGCAAATACCTTTCAAGTTCAAAAAACCGGAATTCTCTAGTTATTCGTTCCCAATGGTTATTACCCCTCCCAAGAAAAAAAGCTATATCCGCCCTTGACTAATACGTGGAGAAGTCTTGGAAAGAGTGATCAAGAATTTGTTAATAGGATGGCATATTGTCAGCAAGTAAACGGCGAGCATTTTGAACATTTGAAGTGATTTTGTTTCTCATTATTCTAAAATAATGAAATGTACATCTATTGTACTACTAACAGTGAGTTATTCCCCCTTTTTACAAATTTTTTTATATTAAACTCAGTATGTATGAATTCAAAATAACAAGCTCTTTCAAAATCTGTAAAAATATATAGGGTGTCCCATTTAAATTAAAGAAGTTGATGGCATTTCCGGTTAAACCGGAAGTATATTATTATCAAAAAAATGTACATCAGATGCGTTTTGTTCCATTGCACTCACCTGCAAGTTTTCATAAGTTTTTTTCGTTTAAAAGATATTTACTTGGTTCCATACTTTATCCCAACTCTGGATAGTGTAAGAGTGAGTCTCTGGATAGTTTGGAGAAACTTTTAATGAGGTCTGGTAGATGACGTTGCTTCGTGTCGAAATGAAATTGGAATGAAAATAATAATAGTAATAACCGATTCGAATAGACGAAAATGTGAGGATGGTCAGTAGTCACTTTATATTTTTCCCATAACCGAGAAACATCGCCTTACCAAGATGAATTCAAGCGACAAACAATATAAATTTTATTTAGAATCTGAATATTATTGACCTCATCGACCGCAAAAGGATAATTTGTAAGAATTAATCACATTTTTGATAATCAGAATGAATTTATTCTGCATGAGTGCCTGTAACTTTTAACGAGTACACTCTGAGAGATACGTGAGTATTCAGTTTTTAATAGAATGAGTGAACTATCCCGCATAGTTACTTTATTTTTTGTTCAAGAAAGCTGCCATTGGTAAGGTCACTTGTTAAACTTCATATAGGGAAAGTAACACCTGATTTTCTAGGAGACTTACAGCTCAACACTGCCAAGATCTGAGGTAAGGTCCCTGAAAACATAAGCCTCCATTTTTCAACCTCTGATTGCTCTCCACTCATAGTCATAATCGCACATTCACTCTCAGTTCATCGACTGCTAGTTTCGGGCCAGCATTTTCGAAAATGTAACAGAGTCAGCGAATTTGTTCGATAATGTTTTCATGCTGTTTTCTCATCCGTCTCTGCCTCTTTGACGATTTCAAATTTTGTTGCTCGGTTGAATTTCAAGTTTGCGGAGATAAACTAACGGCAATGGGAATTGAGGAGTCATTTTAATGAAAAGAGAAGGTGGCGGAGTAAACAGTTTCTCTTGAACTTTTCTGATTTTCACTACCACTCTATCTGTGTAACAAATTCTTTCAAAATAATTTTGAATAATGGAAATGTTGTTAAATAAATACTTGCAATAATTATTTGCTAGTACGATGTTATCGGTTGAAAAAAATTGCTTCGCGACTACAAGCGAACAAGCAGTCTCAATCTGCAGAATCGTTAACTTTTAGATCTCCGATAGTTCATTTCCTTTTCCAACAAATATCAATAATCAAACATGATCAATTTCTACTGAATTATAATGCAACAATATTATTTTGGTTGACTAAAATGAAAGTAAACTCTACACTTTTTATTTTATAATCAGGATTCTAGAGAAGCTTTTATGTCATTCCAAAGCATCATTTGTTCTTCGGTTGTACTGATTTCCCTGTTTTAATTATGGTTTCATGATGAAGAGTTAATCTTATAGGATCTTATGTCTCCTTCATATACGATTTCAATCAATACAGCGAATTTTGGAAACATAGATTAATTCAAAATAGTCATCATCGAAATGAATACCATTTTCAATTCCCAGGCTCAGAGATCTTTTATCATGAGGATGGAGAAATGATATTAGATTTTGTCATTGAGATGAGAGATATACCAGTTTCGGCCTTGTTTAGCCCCATCAGTATCTCATACATCTCAGGGACAAAATCTACATAAGATAGATATTTGAATTGATATGATATTTGAAGCAATTGGTTGTGAAGTAATGTGTAAAATATTACAAAGTACTAGGGTGGTGACACCCGAGTACCGTGGGTAGCTTGAAGCTATCCACTTTGAAATTATCTAATGAGTTTTTTTCTGAGGAAAATAGAGGTTCGAATGAGACCATACTTTCAGTGGAGGTGAAGCGAAATGGTCTCTTATTTTTTTTAATTCGAAATTTTTCTTTTCAAATAACCGAAATTCTTGGAATTTCCCTTCGCATGATTCATCTTAGAAAAAAACTCATTAAAAAATGAGAAACTAATGTATCTATTTATCGATTGAAAAGATCAGGTTAAGTTTTAAGATTAAAAATTTTGTTTCCTAAATTTTTTCAAAATTTCAAACGATCTTCCCAACAAAACCGCGAAACCGATCGATCCATCAATTCAGGGGGGATTTTGGGAAACATGAAACTGTAGAATTTTCTTATAATCTAAGTTTTCCCCCCAATATACAGTCCATCAACCGGAAAATGTTACAGCCGAAAATTTTTTTTTTAATTAGGCATGATAGACTTTTTTAGAAAATTTTCTGCAAAAAGGAAAACCAACCGTCTGGCAGTTTGCTTGGCGAACAGTTATTTCGAGGATATCGGTAGTTGAGTGGAAAAATTATCTCTTTTTTCAAAATTAAATATCTTCTAGGTTCGTGAAAAGCAACTTAGAACTGAATAAACCGACAATGAGAACTTTGCATCTGTCAGGATAGAAAAAAATTCAAATCATAATTCGAAAAAATTTTTCTGATTTATTCGAGGATTGCATGGTTACCGGTAATCCTAAAATTTTTTTTAACAATGAATTAATGTTTTTTTTATTTCCAATACGACCATTTTTCACTGAGATACAGTTCGTTGAAAATAACCAAAAAATTTCTATAATTCTTCTGTTCCATTCATTGTTGCGCAAAGTATACTTACTTGAGTGTCCCCTGTATGTACGCAGGAATATTTATGGTTGGGTATCTCATTCCGGGATGCACTCTCATTTCACAAGAAATAAACCCTAAGTTGTGAAACCTTTTTTAACATTGAACGGGTCCTATGCTAGCCAAACTTAAAACTATGTATACTCAAATCACTCCTGTCCTTCCGAATTTGACATTTCCTTTCAAGGTGAAAAATTAAATTCATCTTATTCAATCCAATTCTTTTCTCGAATAGGTTGATGGTGTCCTTAATCAGGATATCTGAAAGAGAATATAATTTTTTACTAATTTGAGTATTGAAGCCTTCATGAGTCTTTTAAATTTTTGTTTTGAGTGTGTCTATATGCAACTTCAGGGACAGTAGGTTTTACTGTACAACAGGTGCTTCATACCAAATTCAGTTATAGACTATGTTTTTAAAAAAGTGAAAGCTCGAGCAAATATAGAGTTTTTGATTTTATGTGTTGATTATATATTCATTAGCATACCTAAGGATTCTTTGAACTTTTGTTCTGCTTGTTTTCATCGCAATCCATTCAAAACTCAAATGCATACATATGCATCTCACATGAGAATAGTAAGAATATATTTATTCTGATAGCCGACCCTTTTTTGAACATTTTAATTATTCTTGATTGCTTCAGAGGTAGATTGAAAAACAAGTTATATAGAAAACCGACTAGGTCAAACCGTACCTTAAATAAAATGAAAGGTTTATTTAGTGAAACAAGGCTATAGCAGAATTAAGAGATTATATACTGTTGATTTCGCTTTGTAAAGTTCAGAAGCTTTCAAATTGAATTTTTCAACAAAAATAGCGTATTTTACCTACAATTCTACTAGCTTCATAGAAATTGTTGCAAAACTTGATATTTATTACTGAGTACACATTTTCCCTCAAAACTCAATTCGGGACATCTGTTTTGATCATCAATTCCAACAGTCAAAGAATTTCATTGATTTTCTTGGCGTAACTGTCAACTACTTCGATTGTTGACGGATCATGCTACTTCAGCTAGATATATTTGATCTGGAACATTTTTTGTTGAAAGTGTTGATCGAGTATATAAAGACCAAATCAAACAAGGGTTTATATTCCTACTGCTTCCAGATTTGGAGCTCAGCATGTCCTCAATATATGGAATCATAAATTAACATTAGCTAAATGGGTGTTTCGCCTCCCAATGACTCTGATGGTACCTAACGAGCACAAACTTCGAAGGCTATACTGAATCTTAAACTTCATTCGATCTTCTTAAGAAAAAGAATAAAACGGTAAACAAAAAAATTCTGTTCCTTTACGGAGGCAAAATCTAATATCATTTCTCCAACCTCATGATAAAAGATCTCTGAGAGGTATTGTCGACGTAAAAATAATGTCAACGTGTGGAAATCTTCTCTAGACCTCATAAAGATTGCCTTGAGAGGTTTATGTCGGCATTTGCAATACCTTACCTTAAAAACATACTATAATGTTGAACATCGTTTAACTTGATCCTGACACGAATTTCAGTATACTCTTGTTGAGTAATTAGAAGGATAATATTCCAAGAAATGAAGAATCAGATAGTGCATGTGCAGTGTATTCAGAGAAATTGATCGAAACTTGATTTCGATCGAGAATTTTCAAACATCTTTTGATGATTCGATCTTAGATCTATAAACCTATATATAATTTCAACGAGCTCGACGATAATTTCATATAATTAAACTCTCCTTGCAATAACAGAATTTCTCATCGAAAATCTAATTCAACCGAATCAGCCAGGAATAGTATATTCTGAAACAAGTTGCAGAATGAGCTCCTATTCAAAAACGAATGCTCGCTCCTTCGTCGCTCGTTTTCGATAGCATGAGTGTTGGAATTGCCTTCTGCAACGAGTATTAGACGGTATTTTCTCTATTTCAGTCAATTTTTGTGAAAACCTCTCGAAATTCGAATGAAAATTCAGATTAGTGACTTTTGTTTTGTATCTTGGCAGTTGGTGTGACATACGAAATTTGACAGATCTCGGAATTAGAATTGATTTGATTCGAAAATTGATTGGATCGGAGGTCAGTACTGACAACCATAAAACGAAAAATATAACTGAAAACAATGCTGTAATGAGTTTCATTACAGCACTACTTTTAAAACTGTAATGAACTCATTACGATACTGAAATAGAGAAACATTTTTGGTCGTCAATATTCCAAAGAGATCCTGTACCTATAATTAAATTTATTTTGAGCCTCATCATGCAAACCACGTGCTTGTGATACGGTTACGCCCGTTAAACTTTTGCTTTTTTTCGATTTGGATGAGAATCGATTGAGAAAGTAATCTAAATCTGATGAATAATTCAATAAGAATCTGCAGTCTGCCGATGGATATAGAAACTTTTGAAATTTTCCTCCCACCCTCGCCTGACTTCTCCATTTATGCAGAATCATGACAGATTAGACGTTGAGCGTTCAATCGTGATCTGCTCACACAAAGCCTTTCGGGTTCATTATGTGAGGATCCGCCAGCCAACACGCTACACGAATACATAAAATACATTCACAAAACCGTAAAAGCTAAGAAAAATAAACTCAAAATATACGCTGACAAGAAACCTTCACATATAAACAGACTTCATCCGAATAAAATTACTGCATGGAGTATTGAAAATTTATGAGGAAAATGATGATAAACAACGGCAAAGTAAAAAAATTGGAAGCAGGTTATCTTCATAATGATACATCAACAGATAAACATACGATAAGAAGACCAAAGAAAGGTGTTAATGTAGTTTATCGGTCTTTATCACAGTATAATAAATGAAAAATTATCGTTGGGAAAGACCAGAATTAAACAAAATGTTTGGTATATCAGTTTACTTACCCTTATTTGGTACGACTATATGTCGTACCACCCTGAAAAATATAAGAATTCAACAATTAATAACTTAATCGACAGAGCAATCCTACTATCCGATGCTGAGTTCCACAAACCTAACATTGAAATATTGAAAAACACCCTTTTTAATAACTCATATCCTATCGGTTGAGTAACAAAACAATAGAAAAAAGATTGAGATACGTAACATCAAACAGAGGTTCCAACGGAATTCTTCTGCTTTTTCGATCCGATACCATGTTTTCTTCTTGCTCCATATCCCCTGCCGCAATGTATATGTGAAGTTTCCGTATTTCGTGTCAATAGAAAAAGGTGTGAAAACGTTATGAGGAAAAATGGATATCATACCAGCTTGGACGCCTTCTAATAAGACCTCAAATATTTTCAGTAGATTGAAACAGAAAGGAGACATTTCTCTTACCAGCAATGTCATCTATAAGATGAAATGCCAAAACTGTATACCTGCCGCATATTACATTGGTCGAACATACCAACATGAATATAATACGAAACTAAACGGAATATGCAAACATTCGAAAGAGACTTCACACTCCTTCGATTTCAAATAGCTGAACATCTTAGACAGAGAAACACACTTTTGGAAACAGTTATACCTCCAATCTCTCTATATTACCTGCTCTGATGATAACTTGAATTTGAAAACTGACTTTACCTCAATTTCAAGCCAGTGTAAAATTCTAATATGTAAATCCTGAATACACAGAGACCTCTCACCGTATTGTTCTGATCGTATTTTCCCGGAAGATCCCTGTGTACTTTGCGTTTTTCTGTTAGTCACCTGGATACATTTTTGTTTCCGTGTTCAACAACTCCCCGCAGATTTCGCAAATACCGTTGTCACAGAATAATTATGAATTTGGGGTCACACCTTAATTGAACACTTACATACCTGTTATGTTGTTATTATTTTTTGTACCCTTGTCATCAGGAATGCAAGGTAATGTTTGTGAAAAATGTTCTCATGTCCCATTGTCTTATATATATTGTGTTTTTTCAGCATCATGATTTGTTCATAATTTTCATACTTATGATAACTATTGTCTTGAGAATGCCTCATAAATGTGGGGGAAACGTCGACAAGTAATAAACTAATATACCAAACATTTTATTAAATTCTGGTCATTCCTAACGACAATTTTTCATTTATCACAAAGAAGGGTGTAGAATAATGATACTTATTAGAACCACTTATAAACGGACAAATGCCTAATACGTGTTGCCAGACTATGGGATATTTACGATAGATTTCTATGAATACATCATTATCCCATGGCAGTCATTCAATACAGTCTGCTTTTATAAACTTTCCCCCTTTCTACCCCTCACTGTATTCGATGAATGTTTATGCATCATGAGATGTATTCATAACTTTTTATCATTTTGAGACAAATGATCACTAAAGTTCGGTTCATTCAAGGATAAGAACTCGATTTTTTGGCAAAAGCATTTTCCTGTTATTATAAATATGGTTTCTTTTCCCGGAGTTTTCGATTAAGGGTCTATGATTTTTGTGACGATTTTCTGCAGTTTGCTTATTTCATTATTGGAAGTTTGTGTTCGGAACTATTTTATGCTTTTCTTCTATGGATTGAAAAATTTCATCTAATTCCTTTTTGTATCTTTTCAGTCATCGATGTTTTTCATTATGATGAAAAAATTGTGATTAGTTAAAATTCTTCACAGTTGTGAAAAATTTCGATATTGATTTTAGCTGAAATTTTCCAGAATAGTTTTCAGAACTTTAACCCTTATGGTGCTTTCAATTTACTTCCAGGGTATGGTTATGTCAATTTTGACCCTGTGTATTTTTTCTATCAAATTCAGAAAAAAATGGTCGTTTCTACATCAAGAATTCCTGTCTGGTTATCAAACTACTAGGTGAAGATGAATTTTATTGTATTCCGAACATGAAGAATGAATCAGTAATAAATTTTTCATAAACTTCGAAAAAATACCATAATTTATTTTCGAGAAAAAACAACAACGAAAATAATGAATTTTTACTCGAATCTCGCTTGGGGATGAGTGTCTCCGAAAGTATATGGCAGTTAAATGTGAAAAAACGAAACCAGGAAAATTTTAACAAACATGTATTCAGTACTATCTCCTTTTATGTACTTATTGATCAAAATTTTGGCACAGTATTCTGATCGAACATTGATTGTTGCAATTTTTTTCAGGTTCAGCACATGAATTGAAATATTTATTACCGTTTTATTGACATTAAAATACCTAGCTTCGTTTTGGAGTCTAAACGAATCTTCGGTTGGTTTCACTGACTCTATGACGTTAATGGAATGGCAGGGTAAAATCTAACCCCAAGCCCCTGTCACGCTGTTATGCCAGACGCTAACAAAAAAACTACTAGCGTACCTATATTGGTCATATCAATACACTAGGATAATAGCTGTAAGGGGGAAGAATTAGAATCACTCCGTATCTGGCTATGGTACATTTGGTTTGAGTAAGGTCAATTTTGACCCTGACCCTGTCATTCCAGTTTAGTGTTAACGAAAACTAATAGAATTAAAGAAAACTAATGAAATAAACGAAAACTTCTATTATAATAAAATGGAAAGTTGGTCTTCATTATCAAAATGAATCATTTTTGAAACTGACCAATTCACAATTAATAATTTTCCTACATCCTTCTTCTGGAATCTTTGATTGACTATAGGTTTGGTTCAGTGACGGCTGAGCTATGAGAGCACATGAGCACATGCACCCCCAGAAAAAGTAACATAAAATCAAATTTCCACTTTTGAATAACTTTCGAATTGCTTTTCTGAAGTAACCATTTTTTTGTACCTAGCGTCTCTTCCTGCAATCTCATTCGCCAATTTTTTTCATCTATGAATTGAGAAATGTGCTTTACTCTACCTAGTTCTAGTCTACGTCGATCGCACTTGCGATCAAGTAGGTGGAGCTTACGACTAATTGATAGGCAATTTCTTTGAGCGGGCGTAGGGGGTGTACGCTGTTTGAACTGAAGAGAACACGTTTGGACCATTTCTTCGTAAACGGCTTGCTACGTAAATTATTGGATGAATCGTTTGCATATTGGCTGATTTGTTTTCAGGCTGTTGAAGTATCCATCTTCACCGAATTTGAGGGGCAAATTTGAGAATAGACATAGCGTTCACAGTATGAATATTATCCTCGTGTGCTGACCATCCCCCATTATCGGACTGCAAAGAAGGAGTTTTTCCTTCAACGCAATTATAATAATAAATGCGTTGATTCATTGAATATATATATTCAATGAATCTTGAAGATGAGTCTACCCAGGGATCAGTTGGCATATGATTCTGATTTCCACCGCATCCATCTTGGGTCCGAGCACACTAATATTTTCATATGATTCTGCACTGGATGTGTTAGAGTTGGCAATTGTAATTTTGTTTTTTTTTTATTTTCGGTATATCATGTATTCTGTTTATGAAAATGCCAAATGTTCTCGCTGACACATTTGCCTCCCACTTCTCGAGTGGGACAACCTACAATGTACCTCAAGTAAACTCCCCACACAATCCTTTCGATTTAAATGATATTTTTTTTTTCTGAAGAACTTGCTGAGGGTCATCTGTAAGCTCTGAATGTTCCTTCTGCTCCGGGTGCTGATGGGATCACGCCGCCCTTACTTTCTCGTTGTTTCAAGAGTTTTGCTTAGCATATTCACCTCCTATTTGAACGATCTTTCCGTACATCTTCCTACAGTTGTATCTCCGATTCTCAAGGGTGGATATAAAACCTTGCCGATCAATCATCAGCCTATAATTTGGTCTCAACAGAAGCGTAAATATTCGAGCGTATCTTGTCAGATAAAATTTCGGACTTTGCTGATTCTAACCACTTAATCTCAAAAAAAAAACGGTTTTATTCCAGGTCGCTCAACCCTTACCTATCCCCTTTTCCCGGTAAACGATTGGAGTAGTGCACTCGGCGAGGGAATTCAAAGAGATGTCATATATCTGGACTTTTCCAAGGCGTTCGACCGTGTGCCCCACAGACGTTGGCTCAAAATGTAAGAACACCTGGGTGTTCGTGATAGCTTGTTATGTGAATAGAGTCCCTTTTCGTGTCAGAGAACTCTTAAAGTCAGGGTTGGCGGAGGGACAGGTCATGAGTCGTGTGCCACAAGGTGCATGGACCGATTGTTTTTCTATTCTATACCGCCGATTTCCCGTATCTTATTGGATCCAGGTGCCTGCTGTATGCTGATGACACTAAATTATACGGAAAACTATCATTACCGGTCAGCTACAACTTGATCTCGACACTATCGTTCGGTGGACTAGAGTTGCCGCTCAACAGTGACAAGTGTTGTATCCTGCACTTGGGCCAGGGTAACCCCCGTATACCATACAAGCTTGCTGGCAGGCGATTGAGATGTATAGGGACTTGGGGTTGATTATCACGCCCAACCTGGATTGGTCTGATCATGTCGCATCTATCTATGCTGAGGCCAAGAGGATCACTTATATGCTCCAGAAGTCATTAAGTTTCTGCAGCGTCCAGAAAATGAGATTGTCATACGAGAGCTACGTGAGGCCAGTTCTGGATTACTCTCATGATCGACCCGACTACGCTGCCAGATTACGAATTTTTGTCTTGAGAACCTTAAGAGCGACGTTCGAGAGGTGACTTGATTGTGACGTACCATGCCATAAAAAATAAATGTGGTGTTAACCTGCATCATCTGTTTGAGCTCAACAGAAATAATCTCTATGGACATTGCTATAAACTGAGATAAGGGCATTTCCGGAATAGTCCTTGTCAGAATTTTCTAACCAACAGTCAGTGAAATGGTTTGTTCAGCTCTGTGTTTGAGTCAATACTGTCAGTGGTGTAGTGGCAAAATTTTCAGTGTGGGAACGCTTAATAGTGACTTACTAATGGGAGGAAGGTGCAAGGGTGCTGGCTGATGCCTCAAATAAATATATTTTATTTGTTATTATTATTATTTTTTATCCACTCCTATTGAATAATGGATTCATTATTCAACTGCATTTGAGCAATTAATAGTATCTATGAACAAACAGCGGGAGTTATAATAACTCCCGCCTATAACTCCCTGTGATTAATCAGAATAGACTCATAGAATTATTTGACAACCGAATCTCAAGCTACTTCTGTGCTTTTGTACGAGCCGGTTGACAGAGAGCGAACATCTGATTATTGTTATCGATGGGAGTAATGTCACTTGAATAATTCTGACGTTTTCAAATTTAGTTGACACCTAATTATTGTTGTGAATGTTTTTCTGAATAAGACCTCCGATAGTGAGGATGAAATATTATGTAGGTACACTTCCAGAAATATGAAAAGCAGCTAGTTCTACAGTAGGTACAGAATTTATTGCCCGCTGGAAATCCCAAAACAAATAAATATAAAGGTGTATCAAAAATTTTCAAGAATGATGTGTGATAGTAAGAATGTATATTATTATAGTTGTGGATAAAGTATAGTATTCAACTTGCAGTAATGGTCATAACTCCCTTGATGAATTACAGCACTCGCCTCCGGCTCGCGCTGCAAACTTCATCTGCGGGAGTTATGACTTGCATTACTGCTCGTTAAATAATATACTATTACACAATGAAACCAGTGTGGGAACGCCGTTCCCACGCGTTCCCACTCCACTACACCCCTGTATATTGTGTTCAAACCTAAGCGAGAGCAGTTCGCGCCTTTGGATAGTTACTTTCCGTCCAGAGCCGAATCGAGGAGATTTCATGCAATCTTTCAGTTTTAACTGAATGGAAAGTACCCAAATCTGGTGTTTCCCTTTGTCGGAATCTTGCAAGATTCCCACCCAAATCTCTAAAACTCTAGTGTTTCCTGGAATAACTTTGCCGCAATCTCGACCATAGATCCTTCATAGGATTGTAACGAATAGATACAATGTACATGAACCTCTTGGAAGATATCGAAATAGTTCGGGAACTACGTGTTTGACTCAATGTTCCTGCTCTGTATGCGTTTCTTTCTTTTGTCGTTTTTATTTCCTTGATTGACATCTAAAGTAATTTTAATTTGTGATATAACTTCGAAGTCTCTCTATGTCACTACGCCATGACTTTCCATTTCGATTAGAAGCCGCTGTCGTCACATTCAACAATGTGTTGATAGTAGGGATATTTATTTCTTTTTCTCCCAGGTTATAAATTACAGTGGAACTTCCCTACAGCGAACGTCTCTACAACGAATTTCTCTGTACAACGAATTTCGTATCTGTCATTGCACCTTGAATCCAAACACCTGTTAAAAACACCCTCTAAAACGAAGTGAATTCTCTCTATAACGAATTATTCCAAGAAAATCACTCTCTAAGTGCGTATTGGTAAGAAGGTTTTTCCCTGAGTATACTTAGGGATGGTTTTTTCCGTAATTCTGTCGGACGTAGGTAATAAATCTCGATCATAAACTAAACCATTACGGCGGACGAAGAGTTCCTTCTGAAACAGTTGTAGATGCACCCCTGGCTATACAGATTGTTCAGTTTTCAGTTTCGCTCTGATCGTTAATGAAAATAGTAGTGCGAAAATGTCTAGAAGGAAGTGCTTGAGTTAATTATGTTAAATGTATTCAAATAAAAAAAATGCAAGTGAACGTTGCTTTTTTTGACACTTGACACAATAAAAAACAAATTTCTGCATAACGAAATTTCTGTATAACGAAATTTTTTTGCGGATTTAGCGTATTCGTTATAGGGAAGTTCCACTGTATATATTCAGAACCGATAATTTTTAGAGTGTTTTGAATTCACCCTTTTGTGAACATTGTCGGCTGAATGCCGTGATGCCCGTTTTCGCCTATATGTTCGTGATGGTTTCCTGGACGGTCATTATTCTCCAATTAACTGTTTACTTAATACAACATTCCAGGAAAACTCAAATTCTCAAATTTATTAATTCAATTTATCTCGTATTTATTTGAATACTATATAAAAGTCATTCTTGAACTCTTTTGAGTTAACATTCAATTCCTTCCAACAAAATTGTCTCTTAGTCTGATCGATACTTCGTTTTTGAGTGTATAATGTGCTGAAATTTTTTTTTGCACTGCAATTAGCGATAATTACATCTAGTCTGCTATCAAAAAAAAAATAATCAAGTCCTTTCAAGAAGCTTCCACTTCGTTTGGGACCCTTTGTCAAAGGTTTTTAAAGGTCGAAGGGTTCTTATCTGGCGCGCGAAGAGGACAAAAGGTTAAACTCATTATCAAAATTGATATAGATTCAGACTGTGAGGTAGAAAATACCGATGAAAAAAATATGTGAATTCGTAAAAAATTCCCTCAATTGCGTTTCAAAAATAATAAAATGTGATAATTGCATGATGAATGTAATCAGTGACAGTTGTGTTATACGTAGGACGCAATTCCATAAAGTTCAGATGACAATCGGATGTGCAAATTACATTTTATTCAATAGGATTGTTTTGAATTGAGCGGTGGATTGCGTTATTCCTGAACCCGAGCTTACAATTCTTATTCTGCATTGTTACCATCGATTGTCTCTCTTTCGGTCCCCATATTCTCCACCCTCATAAAAAAAATCGGCTGTCTTTGACCCATAGGACGAAAATGGGATGTTATAACGCTTGTCAAATCAGCACTATTGTGTCGATACTGCATACAACATGAATAAAGTACACAAAATATCTCGGAAATGCCAGGACCAGGAATATTGAAGAAATTTTGTTAATTCAAATTGAGGTAGCTGTGTGCTCGAAAAACATTAGCCAGAAAATTACCAGCTTGAAATTCTGCACTTGAATATTCTATTTTTTAACCCTCTTTTTCATGAAATATTATAAAAATTGCGAATGAGGTTAATATATTGCTAGAGTATGACCAGCCATGATTTAATTTAAAAGATATTGTATGTTCTATTTTGCTTATTTTTCAGAAACATGATTTGATTTGCATCCAAATAGAGTTTGTTTTCGTAATATTTTCACGAAAGTACGGACATTTTCTTGTTGATTCTGAATGTTAATAATTTAAAGTCAATGCAAACTGCCTATCTATTACTACAATTATACACAAAGATCGGTATAAAATGAGTTGTATGTACATACAATATCTGCGCTTTGAACTACTGAAATACAAGAAAATTAAAAAAAAATTTTTTCTGTGTCCAACAGAATTTTTCGAAATGTAGGGCTACGACTCATATAGCAAATTTTCACCCATTCTCTTTTTCTATTTTTTTTATCAATAAAAACACCTGCAAGCCGCTCTCTTGCCTGCTTGTTCACCTTTATTCATACTTTTATCTGTTTTATACCTGAGAATAAGTTTGTTCATTTATATCGCGTTCACTTCTATATACAGTAATTACCTAGTTTCTGAAAGACATATGAGTTTAGTTGTTATTATAAATTATTTCTCTATTATTTAAAAATGTTACTATATACAAAAAAAATTCAAATATTTCTGCAGGTACATAATACAAATTATTCAGTTGATAAAATTCCTCAGAATACATACTTCAGAAAAAAGATATAAGTGAACATAATCTGAAAAAGTGAAGTTAAATGATGCATAAAAATGACAGAGTTTCAAGAAGGATTTTTGTGATATTTCAAATATTATTGTCGGTGAAAAAATTCCATTCACAAAAATATTCTTTACATTTCAGATTACTTCATCCATTTCAAAACATTATAATTACTTATATATGCCATATGACATTATAAAACCAAAAACATCAATTTTCAAATATAGCCATATTCTTCGTTGAAGTTTCTGAATGATAACGAATCTCCTTCAAGGAAGATTAATTGAAAAAATTCTGGTCTCATCTCACGTGAAAAATTTGAAATTTTCATCGAACAGCTTTCGCCCTTGAATTCATCTTCAGACTCGAATGTCGACTAGTTTACTTTCTGCCGAACCAATTTTTGTTGCAATACATACAGGCTTATCTCCCCTAAGGGAGATTAGTGAAGAATGTCCTTCTCTGATTGCACGTAAGATATCCGAAATTTTCGTCTTGAAGTTATTGCTGAGAGGTTTAGTAGAACCTCTGTAGAGATTCACTAGATTTGCAAAATTCTCCGAAGACTTGGAGTCTCAGTGGAGTCCACAAGGTGCCCATTTTCCTACTGAAACCTTACCTTCAGGAGACCGATTTCTGGGAGAAGCCATTCTTCGTGAATATCTTGTTATATACATATTTTGTTCTGTCTTAATAAATCGGTTTTTTCTGTTTAACTCGCTGGTAAGTTTTATACTTGTCACCGTGATGAAAAATTGACCAGGCACAAATTTAACTATGACCATATATGCCTTACTAGGTTTCACAAAGTTCCAGTTACAATTAACAATAGCTCAATAGCAACCACTTAACATGTATATGAGCCAACAGTAAATTAGTGACTGAACGTCTTGTACAGTAAAAGTTATCTAGCGAACCACAACCAAAATATAATGCAATCTGCAATCTGTTCATACATAGTGGCTTTTGGAATACATTCTCTATCTCGAGATCTTGAAAAAAAATTTTGGTTCATACAGATAGGAATTAGCTGTAACCAAAAAAACAGGTTCATCAAGTGAAATGCCGAGGAAAAAATGGATCTCAAAAGGTGGTTTCTCACTTGTCATGTCAGTCAATTCAGTCCAAAATTCTTTCCAATACTTGCCTTGCAAGCTCTAAGGGATAGAACTCTTCGTGATGCTTGCTATTCATGCATCTACTCAATAGCACTATTGTGAATGATTGCGGGAATTTGGACAAATTATGATCTATTCTAAATTTCGTTTACAAGTTTGCCGACGTTTCGGAAACACTTTCACCTTTTTCAAGGATACAAAGACAATCAATCTTACATTAGGATGTTTTTGTAATTGAACAAATGTTTTTATGTCTATGAGTCGGTTTCACAAAACTCTAACAGTGCGATCAAAAAACCTTAGGTAACGAACCAATCGAATCACTGGTTTTGAAATTTCAACGAATCGCGGTGGCTCCAATTAATTCAACGGTACAAAAAAAGTTTTGTGAAACCGACTCTAATATTGCGAGGTTGACACATGCGGGAAGAAAAGAATAGGAACTGACATTAAGAAAGTCTTCCGGGCTCATTGGCCGTAGTCAATTAGGATTATTTCACTTAAAGTTTCGCCCAGAACTGCGGTATCTATATTTAGATATATATACAGGGTGTTTCATCATAAACTGGACAAACTCATATGACGTATAGAGAACATCGGGAGAATCATTTTTTTCTTATGACATATTTCCCGTTTTCGAAGCATAAGGGAGATACACGGTGTTTAATGTCATTTTCGAGCGTTATTATATTGAGTGTGGTCGGTTATGTATAAGACTGGAAGTAATGGTTTCTTGTCATATCGTAGTATTTTTGGATGCTTCATTCAGAAATGGTGTAGAGCTCCGAAAAAAAAATTACAAAATGGCGGAAAACCTGCAATGTTCGTGATTTTTTTTTTCGGTTGCCAAATTGATTTTCATATCCTAAATAAGCACAATTTTTAAAGGATATCTGTGAAAAAATTTTTTCAAAAATCGAACACAACTTTTTTTTTACATGTCTACAGCGAAAAAAAAAATTCACTCGAAATTGATGAAATTTTTCACGATTGTACTTACTTTTATACCTAACACGAATATGAAAACAGAATCGAAAAATATCGAACGGTTTCGTTTTTACAGCCATTCAAATGTCCCGTTCGAATATCTGAAATAATAAAAAAACATGACACAGCTTGTGTTCTTAGGCCCATAATTTTTGAATTTGTATGTCGAAACATTCCAGATTGCAAAATGAATTAAAAAAAAATCAGTGAAACTTCATTGAGAGTTGAACTCCCTACTCTGAGTTAAGTATTAATGTGAAATATGAGTCTGTTCTAAGGTTCTGAGTATATTAATTTTCGTTGCCGAGCAACAGTAGCTGATAGAATTTGACAGGTTATTTGAATTTTACTGAATAATTCGAGTATATTGAAACGACTTGTTAGCAAACGAAAATGAAATATTCACTTTTAGAAAAAAATGATATGGTTCAGGCTTATTATGAAGCGAATGCCTCAGGGAGAAAAGCAAGGGAAATTTACGCTCGCAGATTTCCAAGCCGAAACGTTCCTAATTTTAAAACTTTCATAGAAACAGTGCGTAAATTACGTGAAGAAGGTATTCTTCACCGCAAGAAGAAGGAAACAATCCGAAATAACGAAGAACGTATCCTGGATTTAGTGAGTGAAAATCCGATGGTATCAACGATAGCTCTAGCAAATCATCCAAGTGTGAATAAGAGTAAATCCACTGTATGGAGAGTTTTGAAAAGAAATAGCTACCATCCGTACCATTTCCGTTCATGTCAAACCTTAGAAGAAGGTGATTTTGAGAAGAGGAAAGAATTCTGTGAATTTATTTTAAGAAGGACACGTGAGAATAGGAATTTCCTACGTCTCATACTGTTTACGGATGAAGCAACATTCCACAGAGATGGTTTCTTCAACAACAAAAATAATATAATATGGCAAAGGGAAAATCCACATGCAACAGTAGCAAAAAATAGCCAGAAGAGATTTTCTGTCAATGTTTGGGCGGGAATGAAGGATGGATTCATTGTAGGACCGTACATTCTTTCTGAAACATTGACTGGAAATGGCTATAATCAATTTTTGAGGGAAACTCTGCCCGATCTATTGGAAGATATTCCTTTGAGTCACTTTCAAGGAATATGGTACCAGCATGATGGTTGCCCTGCTCACACAGTGAGGAGTGTACGAGAATTTTTAGACTCTCAATACCCTCGCCGATGGATCGGCCGATTTGGACCTGTCGCATGGCCCCCTCGTTCTCCAGATCTTACACCTATGGATTTTTATTTCTGGGGTCATATGAAGAGTCTTGTTTATGATAAGCGAGCTCCAGTGACTTCGAGAGAAGAACTGATTCAAAGAATCGAATCAGCCGCCGAAGAGATTCGCCGAAACCCGGAAATGGTTCGTTCAGCGGTGGATAGTGTGGCGAAAAGGTCGAGAAAGTGTATCCGGAGAAATGGCAATATTTTTGAGAACGAATTATGAATAAATTTTATACTAATAGGTTTTTTTGTTGCGTTTGTGAAATTGTGGAATTATTCGTAGAAATTTCCGCAATAATGTCATG
Source organism: Hippodamia convergens (assembly GCA_038502775.1). Lineage (NCBI taxonomy): Eukaryota > Metazoa > Arthropoda > Insecta > Coleoptera > Coccinellidae > Hippodamia > Hippodamia convergens. Next base: position 23,108 of record JAVSIQ010000048.1, on the reverse strand, counting down.
CCATTAATATCTGGGAAGTATTAACCGCCAATTTCTACTCAAACTGCATAAATTGGTTTCAAGATACTTGCATTATTATATTCAGTTAAATTCAAATACTCTGTCAAATTCTATGAGCTGCCATTGCTTGGCAACGAAAATTAAAAACCTTTGAACAGTCTCAATTCAGATTCCACATTTATTTTAATAGGTACTTAACTCAGAGTAGGGAGTTCAACTCTCAATAAAGTTTCACTGATTTTTTTTTTTAATTCATTTTGCAATCTGGAATGTTTCGACATACAAATTCAAAAATTATGGGCCTAAGAACACAAGCTGTGTCATGTTTTTTTATTATTTCAGAAATTCGAACGGGACATTTGAATGGCTGTAAAAACGAAACCGTTTGATATTTTTCGATTCTGTTTTCATATTCGTGTTAGGTATAAAAGTAAGTACAATCGTGAAAAATTTCATCAATTTCGAGTGAAATTTTTTTTTCGCTGTAGACATGTAAAAAAAAAGTTGTGTTCGATTTTTGAAAAAATTTTTTCACAGATATCCTTTAAAAATTGTGCTTATTTAGGAAATGAAAATCAATTTGGCAACCGAAAAAAAAAATCACGAACATTGCAGGTTTTCCGCCATTTTGTAATTTTTTTTTCGGAGCTCTACACCATTTCTGAATGAAGCATCCAAAAATACTACGATATGACAAGAAACCATCACTTCCAGTCTTATACATAACCGACCACACTCAATATAATAACGCTCGAAAATGACATTAAACACCGTGTATCTCCCTTATGCTTCGAAAACGGGAAATATGTCATAAGAAAAAAATGATTCTCCCGATGTTCTCTATACGTCATATGAGTTTGTCCAGTTTATGATGAAACACCCTGTATATATATATATATATATATATATATTCTTATGAAAAAGAGAGCTAAAATAATACAATAAATGTTGAAACAAAAAGTACCTAAGCTGAGGTAAAAAAAGAACGGGGTATCATAACATTCTTTGTATGATACTATAGAATCATACGATACTATCAACACTAGTATCATACGATACTATACAGCCAGGGGAAAAAACCTCAGCCGAAAAAACCTGCCTCCCCGTAAACAAAATAACATAAAATATCAAATATCAGGAAAATCTTGAAAGACATCAGTGTGATCTTCATGTTATCCGTCGATGGGCTCGGATACACAGATTCTTCCCAAAACGACTCGTAATTCTCAATCTGAAATGAAAAAAGACAAAAGCAAAAAAGAAACCGATTATTCAGAATAAATCGAAAGCATTTTGGAAATGCATCAACATTAAGATTTCTTGGCCAAAAAATGTTCGGAGGTTTATGAATATTTATGACAGAAATGTCACAAAATTTAAAAGAAATGACAAAAAACTCCATCAATTTTTCCTTTCCGAATCTGTTGAAAGCTACGAAACTGAAAATTTTTCAACATAACAAGCTAAACTTGTAAAAAGTCAATTAATACATAACTTTCAAGTGTCCTCTTTCACAAGGTTTTTTTTTCTGTTGTCGTATGGGTTTCTTGCAGAAGAATCACTTCGATACCATGTTCATCAGCTAATTTGGAGACGTAATCACACTTTCCTTTCGAAATTCCTTCGATATTCAAATTCAAAATCCACAAATTGTTGCTCTCTGGTCGTGAGGGTTTTTTCAAACCAGATACGACCTTCCAGGTGATGATTTTTCGGCACTTCAAATATTTGAAGACCGCTACGGGACCCCAATGAAAGGCAATCATCTCCCATAGATAAACCAAACATGTTATAACACAAGAAAACTGAATATTTTTCAGGACCGAAAACTGGGACATATTAGATATATAAACATAAGAACAACATGAACAGAAGGGAAGAAACTCCTTTGGTACATAGCGCATGGTTGCTGGTGTTAGAAAAAACCAAAATCAAGCTAACACGAAGTGGGAGCGATGGGCCAATCAACATCTCGCTCATGAACCCACTACCTTCTCCCGCTAATGATCAGGGTATAAGTTAGGCTAACGGATCGAATTCAGCATCACTTTCGGAAATTCAGCGGTCGAGTTACAACCTCAGACCAAGAATCCTCTGAAGATGCCTACCGCAGTTGTAGGCGAAACGTTAGGTGAAATAATTCCTATTATAGATCACGGCCAATAAGCCCGGAAGACTCTATCAATGTCAATATATCCGGTCGTGAAAGCCTGAAAATATTTAAAATATGAACTTATCAATGAACCGTAGAACACATAACCACAAACTATATAATATTACGTCGTATTTTAGAAAGATTTGAACTAATTCCAGATAATTGTGCTAATTGTATAAGATTTCAACCAAAAAGTAAGGACAGATATGCTTCTCCGAACTTATGTTCTAAATTTAAAAATTCAACGAGATGAGCATATCTTCATTGTTCAATAAGAAAAACATTTTAATGTAGGATTGTCTCGTATTCTTGAAAAAGGAGAAACCGTTTCCAAAATTTAGAATACAGCATAATTTGTCCACATTCCCGCAATAATTCACCATATTGTAGATTGTAGAGCATGGATGTAACGAACCAACGAACTACTCAATAACGTTCCCTACAAAAGACGGTGATATCTTCTTACCGGTAAAATGAGGTTACTTTGAACACATTTTTGATTCAAATTGTGGATAAGGCAGCAAATGAAACATTCTCGAGGAATATATCCCCGGCGTCAGTTAGAGCTTTCTAGTGACAAAAAACAAGATTTTGAAATGATCAATAATAATTTTTATTTTCAAGCGTACAATATGTTAGACCACAGTATAGAAACCAACCAGTAAGTGCACTCCGTGGATTTCTTTACACCATTTCGGACTCGCGCATACCTCAGTGACTCTAACCTCAAATTCATTTTTGAACAAGGGCAAATGACTCAAACGACGAATTCATTGCATTACGTAGTTGAATTTTCTCGTTGAACATTGGGACGATCACACTAAATATAAACCTTTTGCCTTTTTTGATTTCATAATATAGAACTGCGATTTCTGAAGGAAGAATTCATTGAATAAGAAAATAGCAATTTTCTATTGCCGCAAAATGAATATTATCATGTAAGGCATTTATCACAATTATAATAATAATAATAATTTTTTAATCCTTTTGGACATAACAATGTATGTATAGGACAAGTCATATAAAAGCAAAATAACTCAGACAATTTCTAAATTATCATTATAGTACTTACAATTAGTAATGATTGTTATCAAATATGAACGTTCATGACAAAAGAATTCTGTTTTTTTTTGTAAAAATTGTGCATTACATTATTACTTGTTTGTGACGAAATTATAATGAATATAATGCCATTGGTATATGAATTTTAAATGTCAGTGTTAAAAAAAGTTACTTCGACACAAATCTTCCCATCTAAAAATCATTAGAGAAAAGAATGAAAATGAATGAAGGAAAAATTATAATGTTATATTCTTATATTAAATCTTATTTCATCTTTATAATCTTTGGAATGAAGCACTTTGCGAAATTGACACTTCGAATATTTCAAATTGCCGTTAAACTGATTGCATATCCTAGCAACCAAAGATTATAGAGATAGGAAACGCCCTTACATCTGTGGTACTAAAATCCGACTACGATTTTTGGCTGGTTTCTTACTTTTGACACCTAGATGGCGCTGAAAACTTAATTCAGTACAGAACACTATTTTAATAGGCCCGAAATTCGAATTATACTATTCATAAATTTCCATCAAATTGAGTATTCTTTGTAGAGCTTTTAGAGAAACATCCTGATCGACAAAACAAAAGCAAAGCTCCGTTTTTGATCAGGATTATTTTTTCCATCTACAAATAGTATTGAATCAAATGAAATACGTTTTGGATTCTTTATATTTTTATTTGAAATAAATTTGTGTAAAATCAACTACAATACAATAATTATGAAATTGAGAACATTTCTGTTCACATATTAGAGAATTATTATAACAATTTCAAGAACTTATTCATACAGTGAACTCTCGATAAATCGAATATCGATAAATCAAACAGTTGTTCTGGACCCGATTCATACATATCTTACCCAGTGTATTTTAACCTCAATGAGTCCAGAGGGTCTATAGCAGATGAAGGGTCGTCAAGACCACAACCTACATAAGTCGTTCTTCTGACCACCATTGCCTCTATGAGTGGAACTTCTTGATCTAATGAATGCGATCGAAGAAAATTCGGTTCGCAAACAAATTATCCAGAACAATATATTTTTGCCCCGAAACCTCTATCTATTTGACAACACTGAAAATAAAAAACAATGAACAAGACAGTTACATGATACGAGTTTCAAAACTTACATTTCCAATTTCTTTGGTAATGAAAAGATTGCACATTCAAGATTATTCTTTCTATTATTTCTGCAATTAATAACCATGCATTTCGAATGTCGGCCAGTTTCTAACACAAAATTTATAACAGAAAAAACACAAAAACCAAGATTATGGAGTGAGCTAGGTGCTACTCTTGTAGATCCGAGTTCATACAAAGATTATAGAGTTAGAAAGATAGGAAACGCCTTTACATCTGTGGTACTAAAATCCGACTACGATTTTTGGCTAGTTTCTTACTTGTGACACTTAGATGGCGCTGAAAACATAAATCAGTACAGAAAACTATTTTAATTAATTCGAATTATACTTCTCATAAATTTTCATTGAGTATTCCTTGTCGAGCTTTTGAAGAAACATCCTGATCGACAAAACAAAAGCAGAGCTCCGTTTTTTGATCAGGATGATATTTTCCATCTACATATTGTTTTGAATCAAATGAAATACGCTTCTGGATTCTTTATATTTTTATTTGAAATGATTGTGTAAAATCAACTACAATACAATAATTATGAAATTGAGAACATTTCAAAAATTCATATTAGAGAATTATTATAACAATTTCAAGAGTTTATTCATACAGTGAACTCTCGATAAATCGAACATCGATAAGTCAAACAGTTGTTCTGGACTCGATTCATACATATCTTACCCAGTGTATTTTAATCTCAATGAGTCTAGAGGGTCTAGTAGATGATTCGAACTGCTGGAAGGATTGTTAAGAGAACCACCACCTCTATAAGTCGTTCTTCTGACCACCATTGCCTCTATGAGTGGAACTTTTTGATCTAATGAATGAAAATTCGGTTCGCAAACAAATTATCCAGAACAATATATTTTTACCCCAAAACCTCTATCCATTTGACAACACTGAAAATAAAAAGCAATGAACAAGACAAATACATAATACGGGTTTCAAAACTTACATTTCTATTCTCTTTGGTAATGAAAAGAATGCACATTCAAGATTATTATTTCTGCATTTCGAATGTCGGCCAGTTTGTAACAAAAAGTTTATAACAGAAAAACACACAAACCAAGATTATGGAGTAAGCTAGTTGGTACTCTTGTAGATTTCGAGTTATTTTATTGAAAATACGCGAGAAAATATAATCATCATTCAACAAAAATATTTTTTCAAGTATTTCTTTCAAAAATGACAACAGCCTACTAATAATTTTTATATAATCTATGCCAAATGGACCCTAATTAAATATTTTAACCATAACCCGATTACTTTTGAAAAACAGATGTCGCTGACATCACTGTAGTCGCTTCGTTTCCCATATTTATACTCTATAATCTTTGTTTTAACCATAACCCGATTATTTTTGAAAAACAGATGTCGCTGACATCACTGTAGTCGCTTCGTTTCCCATCTCTATATTCTATAATCTCTGCTAGCAACTTTCTAGTGCGCACCGAGGTATGCGCGAAATCTCGTTGGAGTAAAAATTTCAGTTCATTTTATCGAGAGTGCACCTACTGCTTGGTTTATATACTGTGGTTAGACCATATACGTATAAACGTATATAGGTATATAGGTTAGACACAAAGACACAGCAGTAGGTCTAAGGTGTTATGCACAGAAGTAGGTCTAAGGTAAAGTGACAAATAGGACTCTATATACGGAGTGGAGAAGCGTTAGAAAGAGAGGTTAGGTCAGGAGAAATTGTTATGTAGAAATTAATAAATGGAAAAAACCAAAAAGTTTATGTTTTATGGTTTCATCCTGATAAACTAATAAATAATAACGTCATTTCTCGATTGACCGGATCATCAAAAAGTTCTATTTCTCCGACTAGACGGAGAAATGTTGCTATGCAACACTTTTCCGGCCGGCGACTGGAAAAGTGTTACTATGCAAAAAGACGTGCAACTTCAGGTATTCACTTATATCTATTTCATGTGTGATCGCTAGTTGCGACTTTATCATTGAATATTGGGCTCACAAAACAGAGGATTTCTATTTTATTTCACTAGCCATTAAGTTTAAATATTGTAGAAGCAGATTCTCTTGGTAAACTGTCACATTTTTCGAATTGCACCAATTCACGAACTGATCATAGGAATGCTGCAGAATATTTTTCAATTGACTTCGATGGTTCGAGGGAAGAGACTGCTTCAATGGCTCGCTTTCAATTACCCGACTCACTACGTTCAGCGCGTAAACTAAAGCTTGCCATAAAAAGTGACACTTCTTCTCCTTATAAAATAATATACTATTTTGCAAAGTTACCCCACGATAGGTTCTACTTTGAACGACTGTGATGAAACCACGCGATTTCAATTCCTGATGCAACAGAAATACATAATTCACTGAAAATATATTATTAGGTAGGTATTCAAAACAGAATCAAGCATTTATTATCTCAAAAAATGTATGAAAGAACAGAAGTATTCGTGAAAAATATAGTATAAACTGAACTAAATAAAAACTTTGTAATACAAGCTAAGGAATAGGTTACAAAAACCAATTCATATTTCTGAACCAACTAGTCCTAACTTCTCAGATATGTGCGAAGATGATTTGCACTAAACAAGAAGGCTCCTTGTTCTTCTTTCTATCTGGAGGTCTGGCAGTGCTGTAAAAAATTCAGAGATGGGTATAATTCCCTCGTCGGGTAGGTAATTGTGGACAGAAAAACTCACTTAGAGACTTTTTTTCTGATTATTTCACTGGGAGCTTCAAGATTTTTGAACCTAAACTATAATTGCAACAGGTGTTTTTTTTTGTAAGAGCGGAACATTTTCTACAAGAAAAAACCGTGTTTTTTCAAAATCTTGTGCTTCAATAGACACTTTCAAAGTAACCCTTCAAAAAAGAATGAAGGAAGAAAGGGCGTTGAAATATTTTAATTTTTCTTGCTAATACACTATTGCCCGGTTTATGAATTGTTGTAGCAAATATATTTCGAGAACAAATACTTACGATAACATCAACAAAAGTTGGCAGATTATTATACCGAATGTTTGACAAATTGAGTGGTAAAATCTAGATGTCACGAAACATAATAGTGGTTTCACGATAGTCCATAAAACAAAATTTATGTTTTGTTCAAAGTAGTCACGCGATTCAAAGTAACCCCATTTTACGGTACTTCTATCTGAGCACTTCAAGGTGACGCTATTAAAAACGTCTTACCTGCTGTAAAAACTCGTCGTCGAGGTTTACAAATCCATTCTACAACAAAAAATTACTCAAATTCAACTTAAAAAATCAACTTAACTTGAAAATATTTCGGGAATATCCGCAAAGTGATATAATAATCCGAAAATACTTTTTTTTCAGTTTTTCTTAAACTACGCTTAATTTGTTCTATTAATCAATGACAAATCCTCGAAGAAAATAACAAGCTCAACTCGGCGATCGTGTTAATCTGCACTAATGAAGACTAATAGTCAGAAACAAATCACGAGCTACGCTTTCGTTCGATGTAAGCATTTTCTCTTGCAGTTTATTTCACGATTTCCATATTTAATAGGCTTTCTTCAGTGTCAATTTTTGACGAATTCCATAAGTGTTTCGTTTCATAAACCAGCAAGGCTTAATCAATTCATCCCATTGTTACGAAAATAATAAAAGTTGCGTGATATTCATCACGAAAAGTTGAAGACCAATTATAAAATATTTAACAAATTCTGACAGGAAGGTATAATTTAAAGAATATCTGATTCGAGATACATTAAAGATATTAAATAGTGGCGACATATGACATTCTGATGTCTCATTATTTATTATACCGACTGCTGTGGACACTTTTTTTCAACAAAAACAACCATGGTGTTGCTTCTTTCCTCACAACTCTATTATGCCAAAATGCTCTATACATCATGCAATCATCGTCAGGTCTACATTTGTATGTAATGAGGGATTCACACGATAAATGAAATGTGTCAACTGGAGCACTCAATTCATCTGTTAGGTAGACATAACATGGTCATCAAAAATTCATTGCGTTTCAAGTTCAGCGATCAGAACTGGGCCCAAATGGCATGAGACATAAAAAATTCATCGTAGCATTCTCTAAGTTCATCTGGCTGTTTACTGTAACTTGAAGTCCTGCCAACTATGCTGCATCTGCGAATTATTGGTTTTTAGAGGTTGTTACAAATATCAACACAGAACTGTGTGATTATAGGCTCATGTTACTTTACGTGATTTAATCCTGGTACGTATCTCGAACGCCAGATATCCTTTCCTGATACAGAAGAAAAGAAAACCTATTAGTGTTTGGTTTTATCTCACTTCTTCTTCTTCAAGTGCTATGTCTCCTTCGAACGTTGGCAATCATTAGCGCTATCTCTTCTCTGTCAAAAACTTTTCTGAAAAGTCTAACAGTAATCTCACCATACCATTGTTGTAAACAAGGCTGTCCAAAGCGAGGCCCGTGACTTAATGTTTTGTGGCCCGCAGAGGGGCGCTGGAAATCGCAAAAGCGAAAAAACCTCTTACTGATGGATTGTGCCATCAAAATGTCATAAACGTTTAGTGAAAACAAAAAAACCGAAAAATTCGAAGCAGTCTCCATATCGCATCAAACGATTGCAAGACGAGTTGACCATATTGATCAATATAGGTATATCTAAAAAACTGTATAACTCAGTTGAAAAGTGAGTCTTTAGTTGAAATTACTGATCTATCGGATATCATCAGCCACGTTGTAATTTTTGTCAGAAACGTTCATTGGAGATGCTTGATTTTGAATGGTACAGTCAAGGAGACGGATTTTGAAGCTATGAATAAGGTGCGATCGGACCACAGAGTGTCCATGAACGTTCCTATATTGTCACTGATGGAGCCAGAGCTATGACAGGAACTGAAATCGGATTTGCAGGACTCTTGAAATAAAACCACCCAAACAGTCAACAGTCTTGTGATACATTGTATTGTTCACCAAGAGGCACAATGTTGGAAATTGTCAAATCAAATGGATGTCATGAAAGTAGTTGTTGAAATAACTAACATTATGCGAGAGGGCAATCGTTCTTTGAAAATTTTGAGATTTTCGAACCGAAGCAGAAGTTACATCTGGCGAACTGTTACTGCACACCACCATCCTTTGAAGAAATGAATATTTTATTTGAAGAAGTTTCATATCAACTTTGGATAAAATGCATCAAAAATACTGCAGGAGTCGAAAATAGGTTTAGCGAATTTCAAAAAATTAAAAAAAAGTTTTTTCTCAGCCCCTCCAGAATATAAGTAGAGCACACCTCCAACTGGAATCGAAACTTAAGGCTTACAGTGGGTTTAATGATGGGAAGCACATATCTGAAAAATCAGCATTAACCTGCAAATTTTTTTAATGCTGCCCTCAGCACCGGAATTTTTCAAAGTGTGGCCCTTGAGGTACTTGAAGTTGGACAGCCCTGTTGTAAGTGAATACTTTCAAATACTCTTCATGGGATTTACCCTGTTTGTATCACAGCCATCTTAAACACATAGCCGAGAACAAAATGTGGCAACGCCGCAAATGAAGGATCCGGAAGGCCGACTGGAACTTCGGACGGCCGCAGTAAATTCGTTATAATAGGAGCGCGATTTTCAAATATATTTCAATTGATTGTCCAATAGTCGATATGGAATATTTTGAATTCAATCAAATACCTAGAAGCAACAATACTAAATCCTACTTGACCAATGAATTGGTTTGATTCATCATTTTTATTATAACCGGTGGATATCAATTGAATGAAATTATTTGATCTGTATAGAAACACAAGAACTTAATGATTATCAATGTATTTTGACAATACAGCACATTTGATATCCAATTTGTTGTTCAGCAAGAACCAAAGAAAAGGTGTAGGGTCATCTCATGCCACAAAATTTTGAATTTGAATCAATGTAATCAACATAAAGGTAAATCTGAGAAAAACTTGGGTTCCAAATCATTTTAATAACTTCATGTACAAAATTTAATAACAAAACTTAAATAAAATCTCTGAACCTAATAACCATAGCTGAAGAAATAAACATAAATAATTAGGGGATATTGAGAATATAGAATAAATGTCAAAACTATGCTACATAATGAATATTTCGGTTTTTTACTCATAATTTGTCACATTTGATTCGCCACCATCTGAAATGTCAGAGTTTTTTAAAATCGCTTTCCCTTTCAAAAATGTTTCTAATAAATATAAAGATTTGTTCCATTTATACAATTCAGCATCCGGACCTTCCAAACCTCGTTCATCTACATAATATTTATTTATACCGAAAAAGTTCATTTGTAAGTTAGGACCACCTTGAAATCTTGAGAAATAAGGCAGGATCCATTTCAAATCTTTACATGATAATTCAGAATCTTTAATGAAAATTTTTACCTGAAGGGTTTCACTTGTTATTAAAACATTTACTGTTATCGCCTCTCCGAAATGTAATAAAAAAGTAGTAGTAGTTAGTTATTTTTTAGGTCATCATAATCTTTAATCAAATCCGAATTGAAAAAAAACATTTATATCATTATTGTTTCAGTCAATCGTTCCATCTTTTCTAAACTGAGGATTAGTTCTCTGTTTGAAAATTTTTTTAGATAAATAAAACGGTAAATTTGGAAAAAATTAAGGAACTGCTTTTTCCTTAAGTTGTTGACGTCTCATTGGTTCCATCAGCTAATAAAAATTTTTAAAAATTTCAAGATATCGTTTTCATGGAAATGAATTTCGGAAACCAAACTGAATTTATCGGAAACGTAATTTTCTCTTGGAATTGCCTAATCCACGATATTGATACAGTTCTTCATTTTTGGAAACGAAACGACACTAACATAATTGTTTCCTGAACTCTTGTTATTGCTCTTGCAGCCGGGTACACAACATTTATTTGGCATGATTCGAAATAGGAGAAGTTTATTTCACAGGACACCAGATGAAAGATGAAATTTCACTTCACTCACACACACAGAATTTTTCTCTTGGGCACAATTCAGTTCACAAATAATGTGACCATTTCTTTCCAACCTGGAACCAGGACAAATGCCATCAATTCCCCAAATTCTTATTTCTTGAAATATTCGAACTTGCTGCTGACACTGCTCATTTGTGTTCAACTGTTTTTATGTAGGTTTCAATGTCGCTTCTTCCACTTTTGCAATAGAAAATGTATTTCCACATTTCGTGAACTCATTTTGTTTGATGACTAACCAGGACTCATGCCCGAAATTCAATACTGTATTGGTAAAATCAGTACGAACGGTCACCATTAATTCACAAACACAACAAACAACAAGGCGTCCACAAATGGCGTCAGAAACTTCTCGGCCTTCCGCTGCGTTGCCACATCTCAGCTGTTCGAGGGTTGTTAATTGAAGGAGGTTATGTTTGTATCCCCTACTCTAATTAATAAATAAATAAGTTCTTCACCCATACAGGACTCGCATTTTACATCAATTCTCTTGTGGATAATCTTGAGGTAAATTTTAAGAAGTCTTATGAATGTTGACCGAAGCCAGTCAGAACGAATGACGCTCGATTGGAGACAAAATTGAAGAGCTTCATAATCAAATTCGGCAATTTCTCATTCTTCAGGATTTTAATGATTTCCGAATTAATTGAATCTGGGCCTGCAGCTTTTTTCCCTCTTGACAACGAGATTGCATGTTGGACCTCCTCCTCAGTTATACCTATTCCTTGTTCGTATATTTTTCAGGAATGTCCAATCTTTCTTTATGAAAAAGGTCCCTGATATAGCTGCACCTTCAACTTGTCGTTGACGTCAAGAGAATGCCGAATTGACGGGGTCTGTACACACCATCTTCTTCTTTAATTTTTATGTGCAAATTAAAAGTTTCATATTCAGCATACAGATCTTCAATTACACGACAGTGTCCGCTAAGCCCATTTTCTTTAGCCATCCTTAGTTTCTTCTTTATAAGGCGATTTACCTGCTGGTATCCGGATGACCTTCTTTCAAGTATCTCTCTTCCATTGATGAAGGATGATGACATCCAAGCTTTCTTCTTGATTTCAGTAACGTTTGAAAATATCTTCAAGCTTGAGTTTTTGAAAGCTTCCCTAATGTCAATCCAGACAGTTTCAAGCACGGAATTCTCCATAACGTTAACTATGCTCAGTCCAAAATTCAGTTCGTTTCTACCCTCAGTAAGTGTTTCTGGTTTTTTGAGTCAAATTTACTCCAGGGCATTTTCCTCTTATTGCACACTTCTTCAGATTCAACCGAATATTTGCTACAAGCGGGTTGTGATCGGAATTTGGGTCAGCACCAAGATAAGTGTTTGCCGATTTAATGAAATTTCTGTATCATTTATTTATCAATATAAAGTTTATTTGGTTAGACTATTCTTTTTGTATGGTGTAAGTGATACTTATGATTTTGCCTGGAGAGAGTAATGAGGTGGTGTCCCGTTGCCTTTCTCATCGCATTAAAGCCGTTGAGACAATACTTGACACGCCTTTGACTATGTTATATGGTGCCGTTTACATTCTATATCTAGAAATAGGCCAACTAAATACTTTTAATGCTTCTGCTGCTCAACACTCGTTTTCTCGCCAATATGTCACTTTTTATTCAATATATATCAAACTGAATAGTTAAAAATCGATCTATTCACAACATTCATCAACTACCTGAAAAGGCTAAGAATTGTCACTCACAAATTAATTATATGAAGAATTTTTATAGTTATTGATCGAACTTGTTTCTAGGCACTTCACAGCAAGAATATAAGTCCCAGTTTATGCCGGCCAGATTTAAGTTGAATCGGACACTAAAGATCACAATGATGAACAAAATAGAAGCGTTTGAACTCTGGTGCTATCGCTGGATCCTAAAAACATCGTGGGTCTCGCACACTACTAACGAAGAAGTCCTCAGAATTATGGATACGGAACGGCAACTGCTAAATATCATAAAGAAGAGAAAAACGCAGTACATACGCACATAATAAGAGGATCTAAATACCAGCTGTTGCGCCTCATAATACAAGGAAAAGTTTAAGGTAAAAGGTGGATAGGACGAAACAAGCTATCCAGGCTTCGCAATATCAGGCAATGGTGTGGTCTTTCGGCCGAGGAACTATTTCGTGCAGCAGCCGATAGAGGATTCCAAAATATCGTATCTATGATGAAAGCCAACGTCTGAAGACAGACAAGGCACCAGAAGAAGAAGAAGAAGGAGTAAGTTTGGTCAGTGATCCGGGTCCGTCAAGTTGCCCGATAGTGGTGGCATTTTTACAAAAATTTTTGTTTATTGCTAATGCTAGGGTGTGCTGGCGAGTGCTGAAAAAAACTGTAGAATCTTCGATGGTACTCGCAAAAATTAAAATTAAATTTTCCTGGCCAACTTGTATGCAGCCCGGAAAAACCAGCATTTTTCATCGAGAGGTTGAAAAAACTTAATGCTAGCTAAGTGCTGGCGAGTGCTGATGAAAAATTGGAAAATCTCACTGAGTAGTGGAAAAATTTGCAATTGAATTATCAGGCCCAACTTTATGAATCCCAGTAAACCCAGTATTTTTCAACAAAATTTCGAAAAAAGTTCATAATACCCAAGTGCTCCCGAGTGCTGAAGAAAAAATTTGAAAATTTCACTCAGGAGTGGATAAATTTGCAATTGAATTTTCCGAGCCAACTTGATGCTGCCTGATATAATCGAGATTTTTCATTGAAATCTTGAAGTAGGTTGATATAAGTTAAGTGCTGAAGAAAAATTGACAAAATTTGCCATAGAAACAAAAAAATTGAGGAGTGAATTTTGCGCAGCCATTTTGCGGGATAACCTAACGTTTTTTTGTCAGAAACTAGTTCGATTATAGCGAGTACTGGTTCAATTCAAGCGAGTTTCTACCTGAAAAATTAAGAATTTAATTTTTCGGTACAACTCATAAGTCTCCCGGAAATAACAGCATTCTGTATTGACATTCTGAAGAGAAAATGTACATACATAGTTGGTAGCTGAAGAAAGCTGTAGGAGAGATCAATGAAATGAAGAAAATTAACGATAAAATTTGTCAGGAAAAATTTGAATTAATCCAATACAGATGAATTACGAGGAAAAAACTGAAAGGAAATTTTTATATTTCATCGGCTGAAAAAGTGAGATGGATGAATTTGCAACCCTTGAGATGGAATATGATGAAACGGACAAACGTGAAAATAATAATGGTTTTTCGATGATTTCTTTTGATGAGAATGAATCAAATCGAAAATTTTCATATTGACAAGTTCATTCATGAAAAAAAATAAACATTCATGTATACATATATATTTATATACAATATTGAAGTTGGTAACGAAAATAAAATTTTAATAATAAAACATAAAAACTTATACCTTCAGGAGGTGAAAATTAATAGCGCGGTGGTCACTCTAGTATCTTCATTCATACGACGTTCAGCTTTCTTCATAGATCATCATATTTTTCCCTCTTTCCTCATAATATTTTTGCATACAAAGTGACCTATAGAATTTTGTTCCACATCAGTGATTCACGTATTCCTCTCACAGTGTATAATTCTTCCTAGAAAGAAATGCAATTTCGAATATCTGAGAGTTTGGATTGTTGATCATCTCCTTTTATACCTGTCCATTCCACACATAAAAACAATCATTCTATATTTCATCTCCTTATATTTCCGCCTTCAATATCCACAGAATATCTTTTTGGTGGAAAGTTATGTTTGGAGTTGTTTTTCGAAATCATCTTCACCACTGACTGGTAATGAAGCTGATTTGATGACTTCTCTACGATCACAATCAGGACAAAAAACATCAGCAGTTTTACCCCAAGGTAAAAAAATTGATGCTCATTAGTTTCGTCAGCAGTTTCGGTAGGGTTGTGACACAGGAGATGAAGTTCAAATTGTTCGGCAGCATTTGTACTTTATGAAATGTTTTCATAAGTTTACCCCTCATTTCATAAACTTGAGCACCCATTTTACCTGTGACAAGTTTCTGAACTATAGAAATTATGTAGTTTTCTTTAGTTTCACACCAGTTTAGCATTCTCAACCTAAATTCGGGCGAATCATAATATGCGGTACTCAGAATTTGAAGAAGACAAACTATCGCGCAGGTGACATATTTTGAGTCACTGATTTTCATGGGTTTCCAGTCATTGCCATTTTTCAATAAAGCAATCGGTATCACTTGAGATTTCTCTGATAGGTCGATAATAGCCTACTATTTCTCTGGTTCTGAATATGACTTCCTAGAGCATTTTTTTCACATTTCCCTCGCCTCCCAAATTGTTGTTGTTTTCTTCTATAGATAATTTATCACAAATTTCTTGAGGCTCCGATGACATTTTGACAGCATTTGTGCCTGAAAAAACAGTTGAACTTAGAGCAAGGCACATTATTCATTCCATGCTATTCACGTGCGTCCTAATCATGTCGTCCATTCCTATAGGAAGTTGAAAGTTGTGAAAAATTCCGTTTTTTATGTTATTTGAATTGCTCTCTACGCTGACACTTGAACAAACTGTCCCGCCATTATTCAGGATCGGCGTCATTACTGCTGTCCAAGGCGGCAATAATTTACATGAATTGATTTTGGTTTTATGAAACCGATTAAGTAATTTGCAATGTTTGATTCTACAAAAACTGTCATTTTTTTGAGGTGGAACAATTGGCTTAGAATTTGAGAAAACTGGTGACAGAAGCACTATTCCGGTTAATAAAAAAATTCCTTCAGATCCCATCGACAGTTCAGAACTTCCAACATTTTCGATCTTTTACAGCCAAAATGGACTGTAAAATGTAAAATAAATTCGAATAGGCGAATATTCTAATAGGCGAACAAAGAATAGCGCCTATTAAAAACTTGTAAACTTTTACGAAACTATTGATGAAAATGCAACAGTAGACTTTTTTGCATTGACTTCTTTTAATTTGTATTCCCATTCTAGAGAAAGAAGTACATAATAGTATTGGAATATCGAGGTTCATTTTTATTTATAATTCATTTTAAGGAATTCCATTCATCAAGCGTATGTGTTTCTTTGTTTTTATTACGTTATTAGTCGTTGATTCATCTTTATTTATTAGCATTTTTTTTGTTAATATTGTTTCATGGAATGTGGTTTGTTTCGAAAAACAACTGCCTTATTATTTTCTATCAATTTCTCCATATGTTGACATTAAAAAAATGATGAAGTGGAAAACTTTACTTTGCTACCTCCTGAGAACAATTTCTACGATGCCCATGAAAAAAAATAAAAATAAACGAAATACTGATGTCGTCTGCGCATCATCTTTTTTCGAAAATTTTCGTTTTGCCCTTCCTGAGAAAAAATTCTGCGTCATAGACCCAGTTATTTTTTTGCCTTGGCAATTACCGACTCATCCCATAATATCTAGAACTGAGGGCGTCGGCTATAATTGCGATTTCATTCGAATGACAAGTGTCAAGTGACGATATCTCTTTGTATTTCTTTCTGGATATATATTATTATATTGTTGATGCTTGGTATCCAGGGCAACGGATCCCAGCAAACACGTTACATCGCCTGACACTTTTGTGGAGTTACATTTTCAACATAAAATAAAATCTTCATTGTGATGTCGCATATGCGTCCAAAACCTAGTAATTTTGTGATATCGCTTTGTTAACGAAATGTGGAAGAGAAATTCTCGACATTTTGACGATGAATAAAGATATCTCAAATGTGATTCCCATGCGATGCAAATATTCGTTCGTATTGTGACTCATAGCCAAAGAGTGTTAAGTTACTCAGTGTTGTTATCTCAGGGGAAGCAAAATATGCTAGTTTTGCGTTTCGAAAATGCCAAAAATATGCTTATTCATTTGGGAAAGTGCCGAAAAAATGCTGGTTATTCATTGATATTTTTTTCTATAGCTATTTCTGAAATATAAATTTTCTTCGACTCAAATTTTGAATGTGAATGAATATTGGGGTTCTGAGTTATCAGATTTCAAAATATTCCTAGGTCCTGGGTTAAATTTTCATTTTTTTATTGTAAGAACTGTTTTTCTCATACTTGAATGAATTGAAATACCTATAGTTCATGTGGTATAGATATTAATAAAATATGTTATATCTTAATATTCCCAAATGGATATGCACATTACTGGAAACTTCTGAGTGCGGAAAAACTTTCGAAGATCTGCTCCATAATATGCTATATGCTTAACGCCAAAAATATATACTATACATGAATCAAATATGCCAAATTTAGCATTAAAAATGCTGAATTTGCACCCGAGTAAGGAATTCTTCGATCTTCAACTGTAGACAAACTACCACATCTGGGTTTTATTGCCCCTAATTACATTAGGCCGGGATATTTTTCTCTCGAGATAAGAACCCGGTTTCCCCATGGAATTCGCACTGGTACGACGAAAGAAGGGTGGGTTTACGTCGGACAGATTCAACGTATAACAATTTTTAGACTTGAGTTTTTTTTTTGGATCCATTCCATCATTTTGTGACTAGTGTTCGATTCGAGAAGTTCGCTGTTCGTTCGATCCGATATTCAAATTTTTTGGTTTTCTGCAATTTGAGTGCATTAATTGGTAAGTAAATTCTGTTAGTTATTGTTGTAAACTAAATATTTTGATATTTCATTCTACATATAATAATCGTATAATGAAGTTTTTATATGTGTGTCGGCGCAGAACTTTTTGATTTAGAAAAAAAATTTTCTTCTGAGAATTGTCTTAATTTTTGCCGTTGAATTTATTATATTTCATTTGGTTCTGAAGATATTTAAAATTGAGATCCAGTTTACTTGTCTGAAATAATGCTGTTCATGTACATTGTATCCCAAATTGCTCGATTTTGGCTCTCTTTTTGTGAAAACCATCACTAGAAACCATTCCACGATATCTTTTTTTTTATAATTTCAATTTATTATCGGTTTCAATCATATGGAATTCAAATTAATGAGAAGTAATTCAACATTGAAGAATAGATTGGTAAGAAATTCAATGCGAAATTCACAAAAACACAATTGAAGCATTCGAATGAATTTAAATTTTGGTTTTTAGGAAGTTAGTATACTTGAAAGAAACTAGTCCTTTGAATTCTCCACTGGTCTAATTTTTCTAAAGATGATGTGATATCGGTATAGATTTCTTAGTAATTCATATCTTTTTTTTATATCACCATAATTGGAAAGCCTAGTTTTTAACTAATTATTATATCTTTAGTTAAACTGCTTTGAAATCTGATCTTATTTGGATTTTTTATGTCTTATAATTTCTAAAACTAATGTTTACCTTATCCAAATTCAACATTTTTCAGTACAAAACTTATGAGGCCGTTGGGGGTAACGGCAGCAAAAATTTCGTGGTGAGATGCCTCAAAAGGACTTTCACCGACGAAACTGCCGAACTTTCTTCATGGACGGGCCAGAGGTTAAATTATAAAATTGCTGAAAGTCCTGTTATGAAGATTTTATTCAGTGAGTATTTGATTTGAGTTTTTTTTTAATTGCAGTTATTCAAATAATTCTTGTAAATTTGTTGTCCAGAAATTTTTCAATGACTTACGGCGAGTTTCACAAAGCTTTGATTGTACCATTCAACAACCTTACTTAAATCCCAATCAATCGAATCACTCGTTTTGAAGTTTCAACGAATCGCGGTGGCTCCAATTAATTTAACGCTACAATCGAAGTTTTGTGAAACCGACCCTAAGACACCTATACGAATAAAATTTAAAAACGTTGGCAATTATATTTTTATCTTCTCATCAATTAAAATATGTTGAACCAAAAATTGAATAGTTGAACGAAATTGTTCAAATTACTCAACTTGATATTGAAAAAAAAATATTTTAACTTATACTTTCATTCTTTTCAGATGTGGTGAGGAAGAATACAGGCATTTCGGAAAAGACTTCGAAATATATGTAAAGGAATGGCTGCGACATGCCAGGCAGAGAAAAGAAAGACAGATGAAGAAACTTACTACATACTATGCACAAACCTATTTTGCATCTTTTTTTGTTTACTTTTTTCCATTTTTTTGTTTTTTATTTTATTCTATCTCAATGTTATTAATCATTATAGTTTTTTTGTTCGAATATATTTTTTCATTATCCTCATGCAGTCAATGATTTAATCTAAAGTATATGTAAATTTATTATTGGTAAATTTGCTCTCCGCCAGTCAAAAAAATAATGTAATTAGGAGCAAATCTTCTGATTGGGCGAAATGAATATTGGAATTGAAAATTTCGAATAACGTCACATATATAAAGTAATAAAATTCAAATTGAATAACAATATTTCACCTGCATTAAAAATGGTTTGATATTTATCACAAAAAACCTCTCATTTGTCAACGCAATGAGTATAACAAAATATGTCTCAAATGCGATAAGAAATGGCTTTCTATTTGAAGATATCTTTTAGTATCACATCAAAATTCCTATGCGACGTCGAAAAGAAATAAAGAAAAGTGGTCTCAAAATCAACTCGCATGAGCGTCTCAAATGTGACAAGATATGGAGTATCCATTTGTGACCAGTTTTGCGATCGCATATTCAACTACTCATTGTTCCGAAATGCGTACTTGATGTGATGCATATGCGAGCGCGTGGAGAGGTAAACAGTACATCGCATAAGAGTTACATTTGCATCGCCGTGTTTACTGGGATGACGGACAATCAGAAAAAAATGTGCTCTGGTGGAAGCTGTGTCCACTCTCGGAGATCATGCTGCTCAGATTATTATGGATTTTTGTAATCATCGAAGATCATGAGAAATTACAATTCTGCAGAAGTTTTTGTATAATTTCTGATATAATATATATTATTTGTGTGAACGTGTTATCAGTTACAAAGTGTATTGTTGGTGAAACTTCATAATTTTTCTAAAATTTTTTCTAGTATTTTTTGCAGATATGGCTTTCATTTTCTAAAAAGGGAAAAATTTTAAAAGTTTAAGACAAAAATTTCCGCCTGCATTAGCGCTATCCAATGTGAACCTACCACGTGGAGCTTCAGCGATAGGACTTTCTTTCTTTGTTTGTGAATGTGTTTTTTATCTGAACCATTAAAGTTTTGGTATACGAAAGCAATCTCCGAAAAGCGAGTGTTTAAAACTTAATTGACGAAAGATAGGTTTGAAAAATCAATGCTTTTAAAATGATCGGAGCTTGGTTTCTTAAATTTCCAAAAGTTTTTCGAAAAAAATTGAAAACTTGAATTTTTCCCAAATATTTTCTTTGAATATTGAACCATCGTTTGCAATAAAAATGTGGAAAAGATCGGAAAGACTTTTTTCATGTTTTAAATGTATTGAGATTTGCAGAGCAATGAACGTGATCCTTTAATTATTATATATTTCAAAAACTCGATCGAGTGAAACATTGATTGATATGGGTCTTGGTAGGATTTATATCAACAAATTGAAATAGAAAATGCTCACTTAACATTACATTGTTTTATACCCATATTTGATCCAGCGCTTGATTTTCCATAAGAACACCAGAAGTCCTCTTTTCGTTGCATTTCAAATTCACATGACAAGAGGAGAACATTTTTTTCGAGGAAGCAATGCAAAGCATTTGAATGGAAATCCAAAAATTATAGCGGTTAAGCAAATTAAAAATGTATCTTCAAAATTTCTGAAGTTTTGTTATTGTTGGTTTTTCTTATACTACTAGAGAACTCATGACGGGACGACTATCTCCTTTCTGTTCATTCTTGTATGACCATTCCTATCGAAGTTATGGCCTGTTGAAAATTGCTTAAAAAGTTTATATTTTATTTTGATTCTTTAATTTATTCCAGTAGTGTAGATATGAATCTTAAAATTCTCAATTTCTTCATCCAACTTTAGATGGGGGCGCGCCATCATGAACTTTTGCCCCGTTCAAAAAAATGGTAGATCCGGGCCTGCCTACAGATTTATAAACCCAAATTATCAGATATTAGATTTCATAAGATATCTGGAACTGGAAGAGGCGAGCTGTAAAGAGTATGGTGAGAATAGCTTTGTCAGGGGGCACAATCGGCCATGAGGTAAAATTGGACTACAACCCCTTTCAAATTACAACTACATGTTTGTCAGCTTGTATTTTATTTTAGAGTAGGTTCTGTTGAACCATCTCTCCTACATATTATGCAACAAAACATCCTGAAATAGAAGAAAAAGTTGTATGAAGTTACTGCTGCACTTATATTGATGGCTTCGGCAATCTTCCCTATCCTATGGCATACGTTTGCCTAGCCAATTTGGCAATGTGATTATTAATGTGGAACCTCCGAAACTCAGTTGTATGTCCGATTGTATATCCAGAAGATTCTTAATGATGACTTCTTTATTTTACAGTGAAAACTAAGTATGTTATATTATCATCTTTAGAAAAGGGATATTGGCTTCAGGACTGCGAATGGGGTGAATAACACACTCTCTTCAAATTGTCGACGTTTCGATCCTGTTTAGGATCTTCTTCAGGACTAAAAAAGTTTATTAAAATATCAGACAAATGAACAATCTGGTCACAATAACACAACACAACATTACATAAAGTTCCCTGAGAAAAAACTAACATTCAGGTGGAAATTTCATATTCAACTTACCAATTTGGTCAAATGTATTACGATGTGGCAGAACTTGTTAAATTTCATCGGAATTGTGTGTATAATTTCGTCAGATCTATAAAATTTATTATGAATCGTATGTGGTCTTAGCTCGGTTAATATGGTACTGATCGACGGTGTCTTGTTTTTCTCCCAAACATGTTACGGTGAAACTCCCACGACGCAGATTTATTTTTTATCAATTTTCTCATTAGGTTATTATAAATTATGCTCAATTTTTGAGTGTCTGTTCGGATATTAACTGTGTCACGTATAAAAATGTGTATCATTTCACTAATACATCTTTTGTGGTAGTTGTTTTCTTTATCCAAAATTTTCACATCATCAAAGTCAAAATTATGATTTTCTTGGAAATGGTGTAAAGCTAGTGCGGTTTTTCGTTTTTGTCTCTATTATTTTCTTTGCAATCATATGTATGCTGACGTATACGATTTTTCAGGTATTGTCTGGTCATGCCGACATACGATAGGTTGCAATCTTTACATGGAATTTGATACACTAAATTAGAGGTCATTAGTTTTGGATGAGAATCTTTCAATTTGGTGTATATCATCTCAAGTTTTGTTAGAGGATAGAAAGCAAGCTTGATGTTAGTTGAGTGATTTTTTACCAAAATTTCAATCTTTTCTGATAATCCCTCAATGTATGGAAATTTATAATAGATTTTATTATGGTTATCATCAGGCTGTTCCGTGTTCCGTATAGTGGTTTTAACAAACTTGTTTTTATAGAGATGTATAGTCTTGTTCACTAAATTTCTGGGGTAATTGTTAATTTTTAAGATATTTTTTATTTTAGTCTCATTAGTTGACCAAAATTCTTCACTACTGAGACTGTAACATCTGAATAACATATTCCTGACTGTATTAATCTCATGTATTTGTGGATGGTGTGAAAGGTAATTGAGAACCCGGTTTGAAGAAGTTGGTTTGTTATACCAATTGGTTGAGATTGATCCATCGGTTTGTCTGATAAGTTGGACATCTAAAAATGAAATTCTATTTTGTGTTTCCTTTTCTAAAGTGAACTGAATTCGTTCATGGAAAGAATTGAATGTATTGATAAGTTCATCGACTTTATCATAAGGAACAGCCATGAACGTATCATCTACATATAACTTTAAAATTGGTATTATAAATGTAAGTTTTTTAACACATTTACAAATGACATAGTGCATCACCATGTTGGCTA
>JAVSIQ010000047.1:0-26475 GCA_038502775.1 Hippodamia convergens | reverse complement strand
GCTAAATGTGCAGTGTAATCAGAGCTTTCCTTGATAAAGCAATAAAATTCATTCATGACTTAATTAATGAGTTACAACATTTTTAAAATCGTATTCGCGGACGTAGTAACGTGTGGTCCATGTAATCAATAGTATATTTTTAGTTCACACAAATTCTTCTAAGAGGGCGCTTTAGATGGTGAAAGTTCATATACATCCAAATATACATGTTTTATTTAAAGTATAATGTTGCGTCCCCAATCTGGCTTCGATGCACAAAAATACATGCACATCTAAAATATTTTAACTCCCGCCGATTCAATGTCGCTTCGTCTTTCGGTGCACCGTTTGAAGAAGAAATACTGTTATCGTGTCCCAACCGAAATCGTTTGTGAGCATTGCACAATCTGAAATGGGTTAACGTTTTCAATCACTTTCTTTGAGAATCTGGTTTTTCGATATTTGTTTTCAGTCCTTTCAAAAAATTTTATATTTTTTATCCTTTCTATCATTAGACATCTACACTTGATACACCTTATATGTTTTTCTTTGAGTT
This sequence comes from Hippodamia convergens, assembly GCA_038502775.1. NCBI lineage: Eukaryota > Metazoa > Arthropoda > Insecta > Coleoptera > Coccinellidae > Hippodamia > Hippodamia convergens. The sequence goes on along the minus strand of JAVSIQ010000047.1, from coordinate 25,940 downwards.
TTGAACTGCTCATAATATGAAGTTGGATTCATTCAACTAATGAACATCATATTGGTATGAGTGTGATGAGGGGAAAAAATGAAATTTCATTTTTTAAGAACCAGGATTATCGATATATCAATTACTCACTAAACCTTTGTGGTAGTAGATAGAATGAAATGATATAATTCATATTTATTCAATGAACATTTCATTACGAACAAATTGATTATGAAATATCTGTTTTGAGAGGTAGGGATATCTCATTGATTATCCTCGATTGACACAATCAATTTTTGCCATTGAATTGAAAAACATGTCTTCACTGAGCCAAATTTGAAATGGTTTGCACCGTTGTCGTTTCGGAAATGAAAAAAATGTTGTTCTTCAGAACCAGAAATTCAATATTTACAGGGTAATGACTTTCAACATAGAGCGTATTTTCCGATTTTCGAAAAAATCTCTTTCATGAATGCTTCTATGATCAAAAGTATTTCTGATCCATTCAAATAAACACTGTACGATGATTTCAAATTACTTAACTGTAAATTAGGTTCTGTTTTTGATTTTCCATTCACGATACCTAACTGTTTTATTTTTTTATGGTATGATTTTTCTTTGTTTTTTTAATTGTTTTGTTTGTTTCGTTTTTTAATTCGAAAAATTTTTGTTTGAGTTGATCTCTTACATCCACATTATTCTTGAACTTATCATAATCAATAATTTTTTTTCAATGAATATTTTTCTATTTATGTGTTTTTGCTTAGTTTTTATATCAATTAAAATTTTTTCATGATTTGAAATTGGTGTTTCGAATAACTGCATCTTTCCTTCAAATTTTTGGGGTAGTATTTGTGATGATCAAAAAGTGGTTCCTTCTTTTTGATTGAACATAGTTATTTGATTTTTGTTGTGTATTATCAATGAAATAAGATACATGTTCGGGGCATGAACAGTGAAATTTTTTGGGGATATTGTTGGAGTAATTTTCAAGCTTTTTCATTCTGGAAACCTTGGGTTCTTAGAATCACGGTTGACAAGAAATGATTATTTAATGTTTTCTTCACAAATAACCTAAATTCACGCTCTTCAAGGTAAGGTTTGATGTATGTTTGTAAAATTGGCATTTTTTCAAATGCTTACCTCTTATCCATGCTATTCAAATAATCAAAAGTGTTTATTTAAATTATTGACGGTCCCAAATATGAGACATACCAGGTTTTTCATTTTGCAAACTTAGTAACTGTTTAAAATAAAATCAACTTCAGAATAAAATTTAAAAAAATTCTAGCAAGAACTGAGAGCTTCATTTCATTTTGATAAATTCGTTAGTTGATGACCTTTCTAACGGTATGCTTCAAAATTGATGAAAAAATTATTTCTGTTTCGAAATACCGATATTCCGTGAGCAAAAAAAAATTATACAGAAGTATCAACAAAAATAGAATATCTCAATATTAGTATTCTTGTTATAAATTTTACTGGAACTTTTCTCCTCTGTTCCTCTTCTTTTTTCCTTCTTCAATCGTTATGGTATATAAATCATTTCATCTCATTGCTACAAAAAACGGCGTTTATTCTTACGATTGACACCCCTCTCGGTACTTTTTCAACGAAAAAATTAGAGACAACCCAAACAACTCATTTTCTAACTCGAAAATAGGTAGAAGCGGTGTCCGATTTCTTGGCCCGCACGATCTCCAGACCTAACTCTCTTAGGTATTAACTTATGAGGACAGCAAAAGCATTAGTTCAAGCTAAGGAAGTACCCACGTGATAGGTGTTAATCGAAAGAATAGACACTTTATTTCAACTAATGAGAAATCTAAAATCAGACTAAAGGTCTTGGTAGTACTCTGTTCTATCGTTTTTCAAAAGTTTTAGCAAGGTTCTCATTGTATTATTCAGGAAGCTTTAAAATCGTTATGTAGCTTCTTCAGAAGTGATCAGTTGTTGTTATCTTTGCATTTTATTTTCGATTCTTGCTCCTCATCATTGTATCTCGTCTAGATTGATCTTCAAAATTTACTTATGGACATCGACTTTGGAGCACTAAAAATATAAGATTATTCAGAAGTAGGTTTCTGTAAATCATAATCCATAATCGATTTAAAATCACCAGTCCACAATTATGGACAAATTGAGTCAGGGGAACCAAAATTTGTCCAATGTATTCGTACAAAGGGGAGGTATGAAAAAAGAAAAGAATCATATGTAATCATTTGACAAACTTCCGATTTATCAAAAAAATCTCAAATAAAATGGAACAAACGTCCGGCTTTTTAGTTGTGGACGGGAGGGGAGAATGTGAAGAAAACTAAATGATGACTTTTCTGTACTGAATATGATCGAATATTTTTTTTGAGAAATATATCTCATTTCATATGCAACAATTCTGAAATTCACTTGTGCCTCAGGCAAAGGAGGTGATTTCTTCAATACCATATTATAACCGTTATTTCGAAAGTTTTTTGTTTTTTTTTGGATTTTATTATTGTAATTATTTTATTCAGAATATTCATTTTTTTTATTTTCTTATATTTTCTCATCGAAATAAAATATTCGACAAAATGGAATTAATGGTTTGTATAATGAAGCATTACCACTGCATCAGAGGATAATATTGAGTGTATTTGTCTATAATTGTGAACATTTTTTCTCTATGAAAAAACAAATTTTACTTAAAAAAACAAATTTTACTTTTTTTTCGTGAACCATATCTCATATTTGGGGTCTGGTAGTAAAAGGAAACAGATTCAACAGGCACTAGATCGCCAAAACTATCATATCAGAATGATACTTGACATTCTTGAAGTATAACAAATACATAATCAATTTATAAATCGATTACACATCTCCACTAAATACATTTCTATCATCAATCATCTTTCAATACATTAGTTTTCCCCATTACATAGAACAAATCTTCCATTTGAAACCATGGTTTCTTCTCGAGTTCGAAGATTAAAACAGAAAAATTTGATTTGTTTCATATTTAGATCCTTTCCAATGCAAAATACCGATAAAATCCATATTTAATTGACTTCAGAATAAATGCGCTACGCTTCAATATTTCAACTAGAATTGATTCACTTGGAACTATCTGAAAGTGAAAAGAAATAGGAGAAAACTCTATTTCAGAATGTAACATACGGTATTCAAAGTTTCCACCCTTGAAATATGTAAGGTAATGTATGTATGGAATTCGGAAAATTTTATAGAATTATGTACTTTTCACCTAGAATTTATTTATTGTAGAATGATGAACGTTATCAATTAGTATTTTTCTTAACTTTCATGATACTTCGCAGCAAAGTTCACATTGTACACGTCCAAAAAGACAAAAAAATATTAAACATCGAAATCTGAGGTATGAGGTACAAATATGTCAACTTCTTTTACCTAGAGTGTTCAATAACTCATCTTTATTTGAGATTGTGCTAATTAAAGTTAGTGTGTTGGTTCATTCAGTCAAAAAAAGTATCGATATATATTTCACCTTAACAACTACCCAAGTTGTTTCACTCAATATCAACACTCGTGAGGCGATGCTAAATGCAGATGCGAGCTTTGCCCTTAATGACTCATGAATATGTCATTATGGTCGAATATTCTTATGTAAGAAATATTCAAGAAAACTGATAAACTTGGCAACAGCGCTGGACGCCATAACATGCTGAGTATGAAGGAACGAAAAAAACATGGACGCAATATTGTACTGAATGTGAAAGCAGTATATTAACTGGACGCAATAATGGTTGCAAGATGAAAGGGACGTCATATTGTACATGTATATTTCGTTCTTATTTCTGAAGGTACAGATGATCTGAACGGGCGATCTACTCAATTTTTTGCGTAGATTAATATTCTTCGATCAGATGTTTCCTAACTAGCGTATTTCTGGTGGACGCAATAAGGTCGTTTTATGAAAGGACGCAAACATGGTACGCAGGATGTATATATATATATATATATATATATATATTATATATATATATATATATATATATATATATTTATATATATATATATAAATATTTATAGAATGAAAATAGAAATGATTTCGCCGTTCTTTCAATTTAGATTGAATTATATCCCACAAGATGAATTCTTAAGATTGTTGAAATTTCTTTTTTGAGGCGAATTACTTTCAATATGAAGATCAGTTTTATGAACAGACGTTTGGATGGCCCATGGGAAGCAATCTTAGTCCTATTTTAGCTTCCCTCACTATGACTTCTTTGTTAAAATATTGTATTCCAAAGCTGACTTACCCTCTACCTTTGATTCACCAATATGTAGATGATTTGATTATATCTGTCCCAATTGATGGTACTGAAGAAATAGTTAATGTCTTTAAACTCATTTGACAGCCACATTACCTTTGTGGTAGAAGAAGAAACCGACCGTGGTGTACCCTTTCTAGATACCAAAGTTGTCAGATCAGAGACTAATATAATCAAGCTTGATTGGTATCAAAAAAGTTGTTCCTCAGGAAGATATATACATTATAAGTCTAACCACGATCGGAAAATTAAGTTGAACTTGGTTAAAGGATTATTACAGAAAGTGAGAACCATTGCAGATCCTGAATTTTTTCCAGATGCCCAGAACAGACTCTTCAAGATTCTTTTGGAGAATGGATATCCACGTTCCTTTCTCAGCAAAATGTTTTATGGTACCAGTTTGATAGTTCCTAATCGAGAGTTGACATTAGCCAGAATTGCAAATGATAATCCATCTAATAACAAATAATAATGAAAATAATTATACTTCTTCAGCACAGGGTGAGGTTGACTTGGTTCTATCTAAATTTATGTCTCTGCCCTTCATTCCGGGCTTGACTCAGAAATTATGCTACATTTTGTCAGGTATTGAAAATTTAAAAATTGCCAAATACTATCCACACTCCTTGAGTTTGCTATTCAGTTCTTTGAAGGCCAAAATCCTACACTCTTGAGATGTGATGGTGTATATTTGATTTCTTGCAAAGATTGCTCATCTGTATATGTGGGACAAACCAGTCAAAAATTGAAACGTCGCATCGCTCTCCATAAAAGCGACATAAGAATACATCCAGAGAGATGTGCTCTAGCTGGGCATGCATCAAACCTTGGACATCAATTTAATTTTGATGAAACCAAAATTCACTGTCAAAATAATTACTTAACAAAAAGAACTTTTCTAGAAATTCGTTATATAAAAGAAAATGTTAATAATATCAATAGAAAAACTGATATTGATGGATTAAGTTAGTATTTATAGTTATATACTTTCCATGGAAATGCTTCAAGTCCGACCAAATACTTTTAATAAGTCTATTACTTGATCCATGTTGGTTTTGGTTTTCTTCTTCTTTTTTAAATTAATTTTATGATTCAACATCAAAATTGACGTCAGTAAGTTCACTGTCTTATTTATGTCTTCTGCTTTCGAATATCGTTATCTTTTATAACCTAGTCAAATGTAAGCTTATTCAGTTAATCCCATAGATATTTCCTTTTTATATGTTTCATTGTAGCATCCTGATGAAGAACCGCATTTGGTCCGAAATATAGATGTATTGAGTGAAGATTGGTTACTTCAATCTACCCACCTAGCCGAGTACCCGAAATAATTTAATCATAAATATATATTTCTATATATACTATATATATATATATATTATATATATATATATATATATATATATATATATATTTATATTACATATTATACAGGGTCTTTCACGAGGAACCTCACCCATATTTATACGGGAAACTACTGAACGTATTTTCATGAAATTCAGCACTTATAAGTATTTCACGATGCTGATGAAATCTGAAATATTTTCAAGGCATGAGCACTTCCGGTTTTTCCGGAAATGACGTCAACTTCCGTTTTTCAAATTAGAACACCATTTTTTTATTGCAGAAATAGATTCCTTAGAAAATTTCAAGTTATTTTGATGTAACATTTTTCAGTTTTGGTTGGAGAATTCTCTCTGAGCGGGAAAATTCGAAAAAAAAATCGAAAATAGAGCTCCGCTGAAACAAGAATAACTTCGAGGTTTTTGGATGGAAAATTTTCATTTTTGGGATTTTTCAAGATGTAAGATTGATGTATCCACTTTAAAAATTGAAATCGCGATTCATGATACAGGGGGTGAACAAATCGCTTTCAAAGTTAGGGATGACAAAATCGTGAAAAATCAATTTTTTCAAATTAGAACCCCATTTTTTTATGGCAGATATTGAATCTACGTTAAAAAATAATGTGAGTGTATGCATCACACTCTTGCCCTAAAGTGGATATTTTCTGAGTTATTCACAAAAAACTGTTTTTCGTTTTGAATTTTCAGCTATTTCTTTTCCCTTCACGCCAAAAAGATGAGATACCATTAACAGAACCATGATAAACTTGAGAAATGTCGGATCTTTCGTTAAGAAAACTATACACAGAGAAAAAAGTGTAGTAGAAGATGAGAACAACGAAATTACAGTTCTTGCATATTTTCGTGTGAATCCTCAAAATTCTCTCAAAGATGCCGAGATTGATCTGGGATTATCTCAATCGAGTGTTTGGAGAATATTAAAAAAACATAAAATGCACCCATATAAATTCAATAGGGCACAGCATTTGAAGGAAACTAATTTCGTCAGGAGAACAGAGTTTTGCGAAGCTATGATGATTCGATTTCAAGAGAATTAAAAGTTTTTGGACTGTATAATTTGGACAGATGAATCTAAATTCAAAAAGAATGGTTCTTTCAATAGGCATAACAGTCATTATTGGGATGAAGAGAACAACCACCACTTCAGACAATGGAACTTTCAAGAGACCTGGAGTTTCAATGTTTTTTGCGCCATCAAAAATAATGCAATTCTCGATGTTCACATTTATGATGGGACTTTAACTGGTAAGATAGAACACTACACATGTTTGCATTATTTAAAGAATGTTCTCCCTTAGGAGATAGATATTCTGACATATTGACTCAAAAAATTGAGCCGCTAGTAGAGAACCATAATGACTTATGGTATCAACAAGATGGCGCGCCTCCACACAATTCACTCAATGTGTCAAATATCCTCTACAGGCTATTTGAAAATCGATGGTTGGCGAACAATGATCCACATCTTTGGCCACCACGTTCTCCCGATTTAACTACTTTAGACTATTATGTTTGGGGTAGGATAAAAAATATTGTCTACTCAACTCTCCTGACTGATAAAGAGGACTGCATAGAACGAGTCAGAAATGCGTTCAGGTTTGTTTAGATTTTTAGATTCATAGTTTTGAAACTCAATTTGGTTTTTAAACACTTTTGCAGATCTCTTTCTCCCGATGAAATAAGAAGAGCAACGCACGAAGCATTCCTGAGACGTATAAATAAATGTCTAGAAATTAACGGTCAAAACTTTGAGCATCTTCTCTAGTTATAACTGCGAGAGTTTGCCATGGTTCTCCTAATAGTAACTTGAAGTCGGTTTCAAGAAGGGGTGAAAAATCTACAGCATGGTTCAAATAACAGTTCCTGAAAATTTCATCTTTTTGGCATGAAGGGAAAAGAAATAGCTAAAAATTCAAGACGAAAAACAGTTTTTTGTGAATAACTCAGAAAATATCCATTTTAGGACAAGGGTGTGATGCATACACTCACATTATTTTTTAACGTAGATTCAATATCTGCCATAAAAAAATGGGGTTCTAATTTGAAAAAATTGATTTTTCACGATTTTGTCATCCCTAACTATGAAAGCGATTTTTTCACCCCCTGTATCATGAATCGCGATTTCAATTTTCAAAGTGGATACATCAATCTTACATCTTGAAAAATCCCAAAAATGAAAATTTTCCATCCAAAAACCTCGAAGTTATTCTTGTTTCAGCGGAGCTCTATTTTCGAGTTTTTTTTCGAATTTTCCCGCTCAGAGAGAATTTTCCAACCAAAACTGAAAAATGTTACATCAAAATAACTTGAAATTTTCTAAGGAATCTATTTCTGCAATAAAAAAATGGTGTTCTAATTTGAAAAACGGAAGTTGACGTCATTTCCGGAAAAACCGGAGGTGCTCATGCCTTGAAAATATTTTAGATTTCATCAGCATCGTGAAATACTTATAAGTGCTGAATTTCATGAAAATACGTTCAGTAGTTTCCCGTATAAATATGGGTGAGGTTCCTCGTGAAAGACCCTGTATATTCTTTTAATTCAGAGAGCTAAAATAATTCAATACATATTGAAAGAAAAAGGTACCTAGCTGAGGTTGTTGCAACACAGGAAAACCATACAGATCTGCAGTATGATTAAATGAGGAAGGGGAAAAAACCTCAGCTGAAAAAAAACCCTTACCTCGCCCGTGAAAAAAAAATTACCAAATATATTAAATATCAGAGAAATCTTGAAAGATATCTGCGTGATCTAGGAGAACATCTTCATGTTATCCTTCTATGGATTCAGATGAACAGATTGCAATTCTTAATCTGAAATGGAAAAAGGTCAAAAGCAGAGAAGAAACCAATTATATAAAATAAATTGAATTATTTTGAAATTAACCACCCATTTCAGAAATGCATTTGTTACTTTATGTATAGCCTCAAAACCATCTTGAAATTTATAAATGGGACAACTATTTATAAGATGTTCTATAGTCTTGTCATTTCCTCCACATTCACAACGTTCGAATACGATTTAGAAGAGACCATATTCTCCTGGAAGGTCAAAACCAGGAACTCTGATGGAAGGATCAGTAATTTATTGAAAAAATTGCATACATTCCATTCAGATTGAAAAATTTTTTTGTCGCTTCTATTCATATCAATTAGAAAATTTGACCAAAAAGGTTTACACCACTTCAATCTGGGGACCTTATTATTTGGAATATAGGTGAGTATGGGAAATGAATTTGGAAAGGAATTAAATTTGTTCCAAAATTCAAAGGTGTTGTCTCTCTGCGAATTTGGGGAGGGACAATACTTTAGATGACTGGTAACAATGAGTAGGTGTAGATTTGATTGTACCAGTAATAATCCTCATAGAAAAATTGAGTTGGGTATCAATTTTTTTTACATCAACACTGTTCAACCAAACAGGGCAACAATATTCAGCAGCAGAAGAAACCAAAGCCGGTTACAGAGCTACGTTCTGCACTGAAACTCACTTACCAGAGCTAAATTATACCCTCGAAAATTGACTTGAAAAGGAGAATCACAAATAGCTAAACAACAAAAATATCGTTTTTTGTATGCCAGATCATTCGGTTAAGATCTCTGTGGTTCTCCTTTTTTAGTCAATTTTTCAAGGCATGATTTAGCTTTTGTAAGTGAGTTTCAGTGCGGATCGTGGCTCCGTAGCAGGCCATTTTATGGTTTGTGTATTGTTGTTTGTTTTTTTTATATTGTCGTTTTCTTTATCAATGATTTAACATATCTAAATTGACCATGATCTGTATTTTCAGCCCTGAAGAAGCATCAATAACTAGTTACAAAATGTTGGATCATCTAAGATTTGCTGGTTGCTGATTCATTCTACAATCTCCGAGTTGCCATTAACTTACTGTACATGAGGTTGAGAGGAAGTGACCCTTTGAGTTTCGATCTGTGACAGTAGAACAATAGTATGATATTGATGGACATGCATTGTCTGCAGAACTGAATAATGTTCATCAGTGAAAGAAAACGACGACATAATCTCGGTGGTAAAATTCATAATAGAAAAAAATTAACTAAAGTTCACTCCACTATCGAAATATCCTGAGAATTATTGCCACCTACCACACCTGTAACAAGATCGGATTTCAACCCTTGCTATTCTTTCAGCCGACTATGACGTAGCTCATTTGTTAGATTTTCGTGCTTTTATTAAAGATTTTAGTCCCGAATTTCAAAATTCATCATCTCTGTATTTGTTAATTTTGTAAATTTTTCAATGTAAATCATAAAATACTTGAAATCTAAAATTTTATTGTATAACTTCAGCATTTCTCTTCAAAAATGATAAATACGTTAACCAAACAACCCGACTCACTTTCGCATCTCATACTTTTCCCGAAGGACAAAGGGCCTCGCAAAGACCTGCCACCCCGGAGCCTCGTAATGGGTAAGGCCGCTCTGCTGTCGGTAACTAGTCGGTATACTAGTTTCTAGCTCAAATGAAGATAAGATCTCAAACAAAGATTCAGTCAATTGAAGATAAGCATTCCAATTATGAAATCAATATTCATTTACTAAACAACTTCTACGAATATGCTCTCTTGAACACAAGTCTGCCATGGAAGAAGAACACTTCCTGTTTTTCCAGAGGAGCCTATTAACTCCGTGTATGGTCGGTTTTTTTTTTGAAATGATGGATTTGTTTACTGCTTATAGTTTCTGATTGTTGGAATTTAAGATTTCTATGAGAATAGTTTTTCTATTAATATAGTAGTTGTCAAGATAGATGTTCAGAGATTGTCACGAAATAAATAAATATTCCTATATTCAAATATACGAGTTGATATAAATACAAATAAATATACTAAACATAAAAATAATACAACAGGTTATGGGCCCAGTAGTGTACGATTTGGAAATTCTGAAGAAGTAACATTTTGTACCGACGTCGAAGATATGGGAGAAGAAATTGAATCCATTAAGAAACTTAAAGATGCCGTTTCTTTTTCGATGTGGGAATTCGAAATTTCAATCCTGTTTGCTGCAAAATCTCTGGGTGAAATTGTTGAAGGAAAAACAACATTCCAGTCGCTGACAGATGAAAAGAAGAAAGCAGAATGGCTGAAAAATGATGCTATTGCAAAACACATAATTCTGAGAACAATTGACGCAAGTACAAAATCTCATATACTTACCTGCAAAACATCCAATGAAATGTACTCCACCCTTCTGAAAATTTATAAAAAAGATACTGCTCAGACAAAGAATCAAGTACTGGCTGAATTTTTCAACTTTAGTTACAATAAATCGCTAGATGTAATGAGCAATATATCGGCTCTACAAACAATGGCTTTCGGACTTAACAGTCTAGGAATGGACATCAAAGATGATATGCTTATTACAAAAATTCTAGTGAGTTTACCGGAAAAACTCAGGTACTTCACTAGTGCATGGGATTCTACCGCTGAAAGTGTGAGGACTTTGGAGAATTTAAGATCAAGATTGGTGAAAGAAGAAGAACAATTTGGGTCTGATGAAGAGAACAAGGTTGCTTTCAAAAACAGATAGAAGAGAAAAAAAAAAACGAGGAAAATGTCACGAATGTGGAATTATGGAGCATTATCAGAAAAATTGTAAATCGAAATATAACAATAAATTTTGTGAAAAATGCAACAAACCAGGTCATACAGCTGGAACATGCTGGGCTGGAGAGAAATTTGATGTTTGCAAATATTGTAAGAAGAACAATCATCCCGAAGAAAAATGTATATTCAGAGCAGAACATGAAAACGCAAACATTTGGGTGAATAATAATGATTACAAAGTGAGCTATTTTATCGAAGCAAAATTTTTAGAGAAAAACAATGAACAAATCAACACGTCATTAGTAGTTGATAGTGGTTCGAAAATTAAAGAAACAGAAGAAAATACCATTGGATGTGTGAAAAAGGGAGCAACACTTATTTCTATTGCAAATGGATTTGTAGGTGGAAATGTTTTTGAGAACAAAAATTTAACTTTGGAAAATTTGATTGAGAATGAAGAGAAAAATGTTGGATTACTGAAAAATTTACAGGTAGTGGGAGACAATATTGTAAAGGAAGAAGAGGGCAATAATGGACAGATACAACCTGAAAATGAAAGACCAAGAAGACAGATAAGAAAATTTGCCAAATTTAAAGATCTTCTGGATGACTTTGAAAGCGAAGAAGAAGGAATGTTGACATACAAGAAATGTAACGAAGGACGAGACAAACATAAATGTAATAAAGCTATAAAGGAGGAAAATGATAATCTCAGAAGAAATAACACTTTGGAAATAGTAGATGCAAAACAAGCCGAGGGAAAAAGAAGTTTTAACAAGTCGATGAGTATTCAAAAGGAAGGAGAATGGAATATACAAGAGGATGTCAACAAAAGGAATCAAGTTCGAACGGACAGAAAAAAAAAACAAAAAAAAAGATTCAAATTTTTTAGAAGGTTGCTAGTTCAATGAACGAATGTTTTTAGAGCGATATAATATTTTCTTTGTATGTGATGATAATTTTGAATGACTATTCATTCGCTATCTTAGAGGGGTGTGTTGGAATTTAAGATTGCTATGAGAATAGTTTTTCTATGAATATAGTAGTTGTCAAGATGGATGTTCAGAGATTGTCACGAAATAAATAAATATTCTTATATTCAAATATACGAGTTAATATAAATACAAACGTTTAATATACTAAACATGAAAATAATACAACACTGATGTAATTGATGAAGAATATATTTCAGAAGACGATATCTGATATGTATCAAACGAATGACTTCACAGCAGATATATCAGCACAGCTCTGATCACACACCTTTGCACTAACTCTCACAACTCTCAGCCTCAATAATATTCATAATTGCATATTCCAAATTAGAATACTCAATAGTATTCTTTTCTCTATTTCAGTATCGTAATGAGTTCATTACAGTACTAAAAGTAGTGCTGTAATGAAATTCATTACAGCATTGTTTTCAGTTATATTTTTCGTTTTATGGTTGCCATCACTGACTTTCGAACCTATCAATTTTCAACACACGTCAACTGTCAATATAATAATTTCATTAATTTCAATCACGATAAAATGTGGTGATTATGATTGTTGATGAGAAAACTTTCATTTCATTGAGAAATAAGGTACTAGCAATTTTGTTTCTGCTAATTTTGAATCATTTATTCCAGAGGAAACTGTTTCAGATCTGATCTATAGTTGGGTGGTTATTTCTATATATACATATAATTTTTAAGGACTAAAGGGAGTTATTCTAATCCAAAGATGAATATGTATACACAAAGTACAAATACAAATGAATCTACAGGAAAGCTTTCAAGCAGCAAATAATATAGTGAATCAAGTATCATTGGTGCTACGAGAAACTTATGATTAAGTGTATAATGTACATTTCTCCGATTAAAGCTGCATGTATGTGGGTTGTATATTTTCCAGGATGATATTGAAGGTTCAAGTTAATTTTTAATTGTGCATTCCTAAAAAAAACTTTTAGCTATAGATAAAGATGTATTATATTTTACATTGCCAATGAAAATTAAATCACCGACGATGCTTCTCAGTTTTTATATCTATCAAAAGTTTATTAATCTTGGTCAGTAGGCACATCGTTCATTGTTTCTGAACTCTGAATGGAAATATTCAAAATGAAATGAACATAAAAATGGTGTGAGGCCTAATATCCACATTACGTATGATTACAATGAAGATAGTTGTTATGATACTCATCACCTGAACAAATCGAAGAAGATATTCGGCAGATGATGAAGTGAATTCAGTAGGTAAATTCCTGCATTACAGTATAATGCATTACAGTATAATTGTCTTAAAGTATGGAGTGGAATGAATTTCACATTTGTTAGGTTAAAATTAGTTTCAATTATTCTGACTTTATTAGCTATATCTAATCAGAAGAAACGCTTTGAAAGTGTTGGTGGTACTGGTAGTAATTACACAATAATGTATGTAATGTAATAATGTTTCAACAAGGTATTTTTTATAAAAGATTTTTTTGATATTGTGCAATTATTAAAAATTTTAACTGTTATGTTACAGTTTGAACCAGTATTTAACGTAGCTATTGCTTGTATGTTGTGTGCATCATTGGAGGATAAATTTTGATTTAAGCATGCTGCTGAGGAAGTGGAAGGCGTGTTATGATTTTCGGAAATTATATTTATTTCCTGTCTTTCATTCGAGAATTCTCTAATATTGATATTTGAGGTGGAAGGCATGTAGATGTCTTGGACATTTCTATTGACATGAGTTGAAAGACTCTTAGAAATTTCCAGTTTTTTGGAAAGAGACGCATCAACATATCCTGCAGCAACTGCAGAACTTTTCCATCCTCCGTGTCTCTTCAATGCGATTAAATCTTCTCCGCTATTGGCCAGATGAGAAGCTGAGCTTCTACGGAAGCAATGACCAGAATACAGTTCTGGTTCTGGTAGGTTTAAAAAATTGGCATTTTTTTGACATTCCACCTATTTTATTAATGCTAATCGGTTGGACACTGCATCTTCCTGCTCTAAAGTTGACGAAGAAATGATCATGAATTGTTTGTGCCGGTCTCAATTTACAGTATTCTCTTATAATACTCAACCAGAATGGGTCAGAAATCATGAATTGCCTGGGACTGTATGTTTTTGTATTCGGTATGGTGACCAAAATACAATCATCCTTAAATTCTATGTCTCCAACTTTCATATTGCAGAGGTCTATCCTTCTGCAAGCCCCAGCATATCCCATTATTAATACTACCTGAAAGTGGTGGTTATATTAAGTACGTAGAAATGGATAATATTGTTACCTTCATATCCAAATATGTATCATTTGCTGCGTCGTTTAAGAATTTGTCGATTTGATTCAAATCAAGAACTTTTGATTTTTTTGGCTTGTATTCTTCAGAATTCTTTTTTAACAAACAACAAGCGTTCGAATTTTGAAATATCAATTTTTTGTTTTAAATTCAGCATGCTGCGTAACATCGAATATGTTCTACATAATGTGGAACATTTATATGTTTTACTCAAATGTTTAAAATACGCCAACAAAACATTTTCTGTAATTCTAATGACGGATTTCTCTTCAGACCACTTTATGAGTTTTTCATATTCTTTTTCATATAATGATTTTGATTTTTCAGGTATCAATTTATTAGCAACATTATTTGCAATTCCTCTCAATTCTTGTGGTGTTAAATCCATTTCTTCAGACATAATTCAAGAATTTAATGCGTTTTTATAAATTTCAAAATTCGAAACGAGCGATTCAAATTTCGTAATCTGTCATTTTATCCCAAACAGTCGCACCAACTGCCAATATTCAGTGAAAAAAATGACTAGGTTGTATAATTTGAAATTTTCGTTAAATTTCAACAGTTTTTCACGAAACATGACTGAAATAGAGAAAATATCGTCTAATACTCGTTGCAGAAGGCAATTCCAACACTTATGCGTTTGAAAACTCGCTCCTTCGTCGCATTCGTGTTGTAATAAGAGCCCAATCTGCAACTTGTTTTAGAATATACTAATAATGACAACTCAACGGTAATTTCAATTAAATTTGCTTGAATCAAAACTAAAAAATATAACTCATCCTTTAACATGCACCCTGCAAAACACCAACCTCTACCCATTTCGATCCCTATTAGGTTAAATTAATTCTTAGTTTTCAAAAAGGGAACTGAAACAATTTTGTCCTCAATCAGTCGCCCCATTGATTGTCAATGATTCCATTCCATTTGTATTGATACCTAGTTCTGAAAGTCTATTTCAACTCAGCCGAGTATTGCTATTTCTGCTTTTTATCTCCTGTGAATGGCTTCACTGGTTATTTAATAACGTTCTTAGGTAAGTGGTTCAAAAGCCATCACCATAGATGTTTCAATGCTTGCATTCACCGAACGTAACAGTTGTGGAACTGTTGCGGAATCGTCCGGTGGCATAGACGCTACAAACTCAACACGTTTCGGAGAAGCGGGCATTTTGGGAGCGCTTTCTGTTTATGCTAGGTAGCGGTAGCGGAGCGGTGGCAACATTCTTCGTTCGGTGAATGCAGGCAATGTTTGTGTTGTAAGAACTTGAAGGTTTCCTTGCTTATAATCATAAATTTTGTTATATCCATATTCATTACTACACCATACATCATTGACATCTTCTGTTTTCTATATTAACTCTAGTGGAACCTTCCAGCTCAGATCTGATGAATGCAGAGTTTTTTCGTCATTCCGAACATTAGGTTTTTTCTCCAAAATCCAAGGGTATAGATCCTCTTACGGCAACAGAACGGATAATTTGATGGAAGTTGCTCCCCAGTAGAACACGAGACTGGATCGGTACCACTTCCGCATACCACCGAACCATAAAACAACATTTAGGCGGTTCCAAATATAAACACGACATTTCGAGCGTCATTAATAAAACGGAAGAAAAACACTTAACCACCTTCCTGGCCGTTCGGAACGATAGTCCAGTAAACGAAGGTCTGAAATCACTTTTTTGCGGAAAGAGCTGCATTTTGGATATAATGATTGTCACTAAAGTAGGAACTGATGGTCAAAAATGCAGGTTGCCAAATTTTCAGGAACCTTGGAAAATTCGTGAAAATGTCGAAAAAGTTACGTTTTCTCGAAAACTAGAAGGTTTATCGAAAAAAGTTTCAAACAAAAGTTGTAGAGCAGAAAATTTTAGGAGAGAAAATAGCTTTGCGCATTTTCGTGGTGTTCATATTGACTAATTAGAGATGGATTTCTGTATTGGCATTCTCAGTTGCTAACTTCATTACGTACGAATAGCCGAAGACGCGGCAAGTAGAGAGCAAGGAAGCAGGTAGTTTTACCATTCCCATTTTATTACGTTCATGTTTGTAAACGAAAATAACAAGGATCTTTAATACAGCCGTGGATGAGAAATTCATATCCCGGACTTTATTTTGAGTGCAAGAAATTTTAAGAAATAATCATTTTGTAGATGCATTTTGCGTTTTATATTGTGTGCATTGAATTTGGCTATATCTGATTTATGTGTTTTTTTCAATAAAATAGGGATTGAATTTTCGTTCAAACTCTTTCTCTTCGATCAGCGTTGATTGAAAATTTTGTAGAGCTTCCTAATCGAAGGCTACCCAGAACTACTGTTGAAAGTAAAATTAATTTAATTGGAAATGTGAAATAAGTAAGACATGTTTGATTTTTCTTCAAATAGAAGAACAACCCCACCCCCATTCGAACTGTAGTATGAAACTTAGCATAGCGATTATAAATTCGCTCTCGCAATCATTGTAATCTTTCGTACAACTCGTCGAGAGAAACTCATACCTTCCATAAGGATTGTTTTCAACGAAATAATTATTGATTTGACCATTAAATAACAACATCTAATATTTAACGAACCACTAGTTTTTCGATCGGAGAACTAACTGAGCAATACTCAGAACTTTTTCGGCTTTCAAATAGTTCCTCGAAGTTTGATATTCACAAGAGTAAATGAACGAGAAGGATTGTTTTTTGGCAATCTTGAAAATATTTTGTCAAAACACATTAAGGGCTTGTCTGAAATGTTTCTCAAATTAATATTATTAATATTTCGAACTTTAAACATTATAATAGCTAATCGAAGATTACTTTCTTCGGATTATTCCCCATTCGTCTTTTGGTTGTGTAGGTCAGCAGAATGGTACTCAGTTCGATCTCTTATTTAAGCAAAAAATTATGCACTGACTCTTTCTTTTTCGAAATACAAGTGTCAATAATGAGTCTCTTTGATCATGCTCAGATTTAAAGGTTTCCCTGTTATCAAAATGTCAATTTATAAAATTAGAGTGAGATTATTGACGAAAATGCATATCGAAATTATCTCACACATCGTTCTTATACTACTGCAAGTAGCATTATATAATATTCAAATCTAACAGAAGGACAAGGACCCAAACAAAAATAAAAATCCTATCGAAGAAAATGATACGGTATATAGGATGTACCAAGTCCGACGGTCTATTATGCGTTTCTGGAGAACCGGACCTATTTGAAATCTGAAAATTGGGATTATATCATTGTTTGACATTATCTACCGTTCTAAAATATTCTTGGAGCCTGATCACTTTCACTTATATAGGGAGTGGAAAAAAAAATTTTCAACTTTTTTTTTCTTTTCTGAATTCTGAATACATTGGTACTCAAATCGTTGCATTCGTCGAAATACTTTTCAAAATATCGAGAAAAAACTGAAGAAAAAATGGGGATAAGTGTATTCGGTATTATGTTTGTTATTCCTAACCCAGATATCGTAAGCACAGACTGTTTTCACGTTTCTGAAGGAGAAGAATGTGGAAATATTCTACATTTACAGAATTTTGAAAAACCCGTCACGGGGTGTTCCAAATGTAGGTTCAAAAATTGGGATCAAGATTGACCCATAACTTTCGTTTTTCAAATTAGACCCTATTTTTTTATGATTGCGTGGGATTGTGCGAAGAAAAATGATGATAATGTTCGAACATGTTAATGCTCCTAACAATAATAATTCTTGAGTTATTCAGGATTTGCTGATTTCATGTAGTACGTAACGTCAAATTCATAGAATCTGTTTCATATCAAGAATGACCTTGGTCATAGAAGATAAATTACTCAAATAACTCACTAGTGACTTCCTCTTTTCTGAAATCATTTATAATGTTGATGTAAAACAGATTTAATGAATAGAAACAGAAAATCCTGATTAACTCAAGAATAAGTAATTTCAGGAACATCAACATGTTGGAACATTATCATCATTTTTCTTCGCAGAATCCAATGCAATCAGAAAAAATAGGGTTCTAATTTGAAAAACGAAAGTTATGAGCCAATTTTGATCCTAATTTATGAACCAACAATTCTGAAATTGTACGCCTTCAAAAATGTGAAAACAGTTTGTGCTTACGATATCTAGGTTAGGAACAACCAAACATAATACCGAATACACTTATCTCCCTTTTTTTCTCGATATTTTGGAAAGTATTTCGACGAATGCAACGATTTGAGTACGAATGCATTCAGAATTGCGTACTCTATCAAATTCGAAAACCAAAAAGCAAAAATTTTTTTATTTTTTTTTCACTCCCTGTATAACTAAAAGTGGTCAGGCTCCAAGAATATTTCAGATCGGTAGATAATGTCAAACAATAATTTAATCCTAATTTTCAGATTTCTTATAGTCCAGTTCTCCAGAAACGCCTAATAAGCCGTCGAATTTGGTACACCCTGTATATCACAATAGGTAAATCACATTCAATTTAGGTAACGTTGAGTAGCATATTTTTTGTAGTAATGTAGAATGTTAATCTTTATCTGGTGCTACAGGAATAATGACCTTTTCAGTAAATTTAGGAGGAGATTGAATTCCTTCAAATATAAAAATACATTACATTATCAAGGAGTTGAACAACTCAAACTTCTACAAAATTAGCGATATTCTCACATCGAAATCTTCATCCGACCTTTTATTAATCAATCCGTTGAAATATTTATATCGATTTCCATTAGGTTACTGCCAACTTTCGCTTTGCATGTCGCCCCTTGAATGCAGAACTTTCAAGTTAAAACTGCTCAGTTTAGAGCAGAACATTTCTATTAAATTTTTCCAAAAAGTAACTATTTTTTTAAAGTGTTAAGCTTGGTAAAAATTCGAAAAAAATTCCATCTGGTACAATGAGCTTCTTGGACTCACTTATATCTATATTTCAACAAAAAAAATTAGATTGAACTTCCGTGATTGTAGAACTTGTATGAATTTTGTACATTGTGCATCATATTTCTGAAAAACTCTTGAGGGTGTGCCATCAACAATTTTTCTTTCATTTTCTTTATTTTCCAAAATTCCAAATGACAGATTATTCGATGAAATGTTATATTCTTGCATGGAATGGTAACATCTAATTACCCAGTAATATCCGATTAAAAAAATTCAGGTGTAAAATCACAAGAGAAACAAATATGTGTAGTTTTCTCGCAGATTTGAAAGAAAGCTGTCTTCATTCTTGAACTCGCATAGCATTAGTAAGGGTGCTGACGCATTTCGCCCTGCAGTTCATAAACATATACATCATAAAAGGGAATAATAAACCCTCGGTAAAACCACTAGCTCTCTTGGAGCGTCTTCGGCTCGGTCTTCGGCTATCCGAACGTAATGAAGTTAGCAACTGAGGACGCCATTACATAAATGCACCTCTAATTAGTCAATATTAACACCACGAGAAGGCGAAAAGCCATCAGGTTTACTAAAATTTTCCGCTCTACAACTTTTGTTTGAAACTTTTTTCGATAAACCTTCTAGTTTCCGAGAAAACGTAACTTTTTCGACATTTTCACGAATTTTCCAAGGTTCCTGAAAATTTGGGAACCTGCATTTTTCAACATGAGTTCCTCTTCTGGTGACAATCATTATATCAAAAATGCAGCTCTTTCCGCAAAAAAGTGATTTCAGACCTTCGTTTACTGGACTACGAGTGAAATCGTTATCCGGACGCGAAGGACCAAATTAATCGAGAAGGCGACAGCGTAGGTTCCGTCTTCGGCGTGTGCGAAACATGTGCTAGACCGAAATGGCTGTAATTGGACCATGAAGGTGTGGAAGAGGAGGCTCGTGTCTCAAGGGACTTCATTTCCGGTAGAGGAGAGTTGTGAAGACGTCTCCGTGGACTTCGACAAGTCGGAAATTTCGGGAACAGTGAATTCGGGGACCTGACAACATTTGCGATTATGCGATTGTTAAAGTAGAAAGATCTGAAGTTTCGGAGAAAATAGCAGAGCTCAAAGTGATTTCAGTTGTTTTTTATTTTTCGGGCTCAAGGCTCACTCAGGTTGTCCAATAATTTTTCGAGTTCAAGAGTAGAATAGGAAGTGTTTTTGAGTGTGTGAATGAATATCATAATCATTCATTTCTTTGAAGTTTAATCAAAAAGGCCACGGATTTTGATTCAGAAATGTATGAAGCTGGAGCTCAGCTCGTTGGGATTGTCACCTTGATACATGTTTGTTCTAGTCTTCACCACAGATATAGTTTAATACCGATAATTTTAATATGGGTAACTTTGGGACATGCCTTCATCATGATAGAATACCTACGTATTTTTGTTATTGTTTTTCAGACAAGATGATATTAAATATATTTGTTAAAATGGCTGAAAATGGTTTCCGTTTTCTTACTGATCTCGAATGCCTTAGCATTTTCATGTTATCGTAATTGTTCGAAGAAATTATTGTCTTAAGAATGGCCTATATATAGAGCGAAACGTCGATACGAATTTTTAATCCAATTTTACGGGAAATTTCTCGTATCATTTAAGGAGTTTTGACTAGAAATTTATTTCACCACCAGTTTAATTTATCATGACGGAATTAACATATATATTATGTTGGAGTGTCTGAAGTTGATAGCTGGGAATAACCCTGGATAGAAGTTTCTAGGGAATGAGCATGTTGATATTGCTACTGACAGAGCTATGAGGGCTCTAATGGCATGCATTTTTTTATGTGGCAGAAGCAAGCTACAGGAGTCAATAATCTCAGCATATCATAACAGTTGTCCATCACATCATCGGAGACCGAAAGGTTCTACGAAATGGTGATCACCTGAGCAAGGTGAAGCCAAACGCACTAGCATTCACCTATTCAACAAGGCGATGAGAACTGGTCTTGTAAATGACTGGGACGATTATAAATCGGCCCTGAGGAGATACAAAGGACTAAAAAGAAAGTCCAAACGTGAATCATAAAGGAGCTTCTGGGAAGATACTCTCTGCTGGTGGCCCCCCAAGGATTGACTATCTAAACCTTCTAACTGGGCAAAAAACTTGCTCAGAAGAAGAAAGCTTAAGACATCTCTTAGAGGCACACTTCCCAGGCTTCACAGAGAATGGCATGGAGCACAATATACCTCGAAAACGCAGTGGACTTTGACCCCTTTCTAATTATATGACAGGACAACAGTTTCAGTCAAGAGCAAGGCACCTAAGAGAACCTGTAAGAAGATTCGTATTTTCCCACAGCTTCATATTTCAGACTGTCCTGAATGGTAATGGTCATTGGAGATTCCATATGGATCGTCAAAAACACATTACCCGTCTCTGTTATTTCCACGGAAATAACTAAATTGTTCGGGTTATGAAGGGGGTGACGAAAAGGTGGAGAGCAATCAATCGTCGTGAATTGGGCCTATGGACCCGATCTGATGAGTTATTCTGGTGTGATTCAATCAATGAGGGAAAACGTTCGGTATCTGTTGTAAAGAATTCCCAATTCGGAATTGAACTGATTGTGTTTTCTTCTAAAGCGTCTTTCAGCGGGCGCTTTATATTCAGATAAATGACTGGAAGACCTACGTGATTGGGATAATCGGGGAAAAGAAGATGGGTCCTGTGCATATTTCATTTGAATAGCCGTTCCACAATAAAAACGAGTTCTTTCAGACTGCGTATTTCAGTATAGACGGGTTCCAGGATAACAGAAAAAAGCAATCATCACCAGACTTTGATCGCGAAATTATTCATTGCTTCTTTTTGATGGATGCAGATTTCCACTGATTTGAGATTGTTAACGCTATCCCTTACATCCCATTCAAAATCGTACCTTCTTGATCATCATCTACTATCGTTAATTTTCACGTAAAGACTTCTCTTATTTCTGAATGGAAGTTTAGTCCACACTGAATTTTCGATAGAAAATATCGTCTACACCTTTTACAGTTGTAATTCAGAAAATCAAAGTTGAATTTCAGAAAAGGGAACATGTATTTCAGAATAGGAATATGTAATTCAGAAAACAGAAATTCAATTTCAGAATGGTCAATTCAATTTCAGAAAAGCGAAATTGAAATTCAGATTAGGAAGTTGGAATTCAGAAAAACAAAGTTGTAATTCAGAATAGTGAATTGAAATTCAGAAATGGCAAATTCAATTTCAGAAAAGGAAAATTGTAATTCAGAAGTTATCAATTGAATTTCGGAAAATGTAATATGTTCTTCAGAATAGTATCGAGCTCTATAACAATGTGACATCGAACTAGCCCTAATGACATAAGTTTCATGCAAGTTATCAAGAAATAAAAAATGGAATTGTGCTATTTGCAGAATACTTCGGGAGTACATGCAACCAATTCTGAACTACAATTTCCTTTTTCTGAATTACAATTTCCCATTTCCGAATT
The DNA here is from genome assembly GCA_038502775.1 of Hippodamia convergens. Classification (NCBI taxonomy): domain Eukaryota; kingdom Metazoa; phylum Arthropoda; class Insecta; order Coleoptera; family Coccinellidae; genus Hippodamia; species Hippodamia convergens. The sequence continues at coordinate 3,104 of JAVSIQ010000047.1, read as the reverse complement.
TCAAATCACCAATTCTGAGTTACAATTTGGGAGGGTATGCCCGCGTAGCCGAATTCTGCAGACGCATTCGCATTCACGGGGGTAGTGTGATTTTTGTTCGGTCAGCAATCGCATCAGAGTGCTCCGGGATCTCATACCTTGAGTCTTTGAGCGAGGAAATCCATTTCGAATGTTGTGGCATTTCTTATGATCAGACATGCATTGTCTGCATATACAGATCGGGTAGAGGTGACCTGGAGATATTTGAGGACCGTTTCACACAAATGCTTGCGTTTGTTCTGGTAAATTTTGAAAATGTGTTCATTTGTGGTGACTTAAACATAGACGAATGCCTTCCATGCGAGATTTCAACAAGATCTTTTCTATCTATATTGAGAAATTTTGATTTGCGTTCGCTTATTTCCTCTTACACCAGGGTTTTTACTGACTGTACCAACCGAACGTCTAGAAGTAGCGTTGACTATATTATCTGTGGAAATGATAAACCCCAAATTGTTGATATCCTGAATTACCATGCTGGATTTTCAGATCACCACGTCCAGGTTGTTGTGTACAGGGATGATACTACGTTTCCCCACCAGCACGTATATAGGGAGGTGTTTTGTCGTCGGTTTAGCGAAGTCGGATTTTCCGAATTTGATTTCCTCCTGCGTAAGAATTTTGTGACAAACCGACAACGCCGCTTATTTGGATGCGGAGTAAATTTCGATTTATTCTATGAGGATTTCCTTTGGTGCTTTAATGCCGCTTTTCCCAAACGGATGAGAAAAGTGAGGTGCTGTCCCTCGATCGGATCCGTGGTTCTCCCAGATAACATTTTAGGTAAGATTCAAGAGCTCGAGCGCTCCTCCTGGTTGGCTTCTAACTTTCCTTGTTTGCGTACGCAGCGAGAGCGCGACCTGATGAGATACGAGGTGAATAATATGATTATGTCTTATCGTCAGGACGTATTCAATGAAAAGATTAACTCTAGTAAAAACAAGTCGAAAACCGTATGGCGAATTATCGATTCGGTTCGAAATAAATGTGTACCAAGAGTTAGCATTGTATTGTACGAGGGGGGTCGGGAAATATTGGATGCCGGAGCGTTGTGTGAATCCTTCGCCCGGTATTTCGCTTCGGCGGCCTCGGGGCTTCTTGCTGGGCGGTTCTCGATTGACTCTTTTTCAGATGAGTGCTCCACCACTTCCAGGAGCATCCAAAATTCTTTGTTTTTTCACCCTGTCACTTCAGCTGAGGTCGAGCGAATAATAAGATCATTACCTAATAGTTCGGCAGCTGGCTGGGACGATGTTACAGTTCGAACAATGAAAGCTTCAGCCCCATACATATGTGGCATTTTGGCGGATTCAATAAATGATTCTGTTTCCGGTGGTTTATTTCCTGACAAGTTGAGGATGGGTATGACCATCCCGATCTTCAAAAGGGTGACCGAAGCATGGCTGATAATTATCGACCAATAACAATGCTAAGCGTTTTCTCGAAGATATTCGAAAAAGCTGTTTACACGCGTCTACTGGATTTTATGGAGGGTTTTAATTTGTTTGCCGAGGGTCAGCATGGTTTCAGGGCTGGCCGCTCCACTTCAACTGCCCTCTGTAGTATTGTACAATCCATCTCCGATAAATTGGATGATGGCCATTATGTAATAATGATATGCTTCGACCTGCGAAAGGCATTTGACTGCGTAAGTCCTTCATTTTTGTCAAGGAAATTGTACCGCTTGGGAGTCGGGGTGGGCTGAATGACTGGCTGATATCCTTTTTATCTAGTAGAAGATTTTGCGTGAGGATTGAGGACTCGATTTCCGAAGAAGTCGAAGTTTTGTATGGGGTCCCCAGGGGAGTTCATTAGGACCCTTGCTGTTCTTGGTGTTCGTCAACGATCTGCCCGAGCACATAGTGGATGGTGAAACATTTCTATACGCTGATGACACAAGTGTTGTCATCAGTGATCCATCCCCACTATACTGAAAAGGAAATGCGACGCTGTACTCCGTCAGTTCCAAAAGTGGTGCGACCAGAATCACCTTCTAATTAACAAAGATAAAACCGTTTGTGTTGAATTTCATAATCTGTACAGGGAACCCTGTAAACCTATCCTTGAGTTCGGAGACGCTGTTTTGGGACTGTCGGATCGGGTCAGACTGCTTGGCTGCACTCTTGACGGGAACCTACGCTGGACATCCGAAATTGATAGTGTTTGTTCTAGGTTGAACGGAAGCTACTTTACCATATGCCATTTGAAGAAATATGTTGGCCTCCGTTGTGCCATGGCATTTTATCATTCTAGCGTTACCTCAACGCTGCGATACAGTCTTCTGTTATGGGGGCGTGCTACTGGGTCCCATCGCGCCTTTGTCCTACAGAAGCGAATAATTCGAGTGTTGTTCGGGCTTCATCCTCGGACCTCTTGTAGGGAATGCTTCCGTTCTAATAGTCTCTTAACACTTCCATCATTATACATTTACCATCTAATGTTATATATTCATGATAGAAGACTGAAAATACCTAGGCTATGTGACCACCACTCATATAACACCCGCGGCTGTCAAAGTTTGTACCATTCTGGTCTGAACCATGCGTTTCATGAAAGATCCCCCTTATATCGGGAATTCAAATTTATAATTGTCTGCCAAGATTCTTGGTCGTGATGCGGACAACTGAGTTCAGGCGTAAGTTGAGATCCATTCTTGTGGTAGGAACCTATTACAGTGTGGATGAATTTGTCTCAGCAATGAGGGTTCTATGAATTGTCTGTTTATGTGTACGTTATTCGTTTTATTTCTTATTGTTATATATTTAAGCTTTCTCTAATTTGTGTAACTTTTTATATTTTTCTGACTTCACCGTATAACCTGTGTAATAAATTATTATTATTATTATTATTTTCAGAAATTCAAATTACCCTTTCTGAATTACATATCACTATTCTGAAAATCAAATGACGCTTTCTGAATTACATATCACTATTCTGAAATTCAAATTACCATATCTGAATATCAATTTACTATTCTGGATTACAAATTTCGTCTTCTGAAATTCAATTTGCTATTCTGAATTACATTTTACGTTTTCTGAATTATAATTGGAAAAGGTGTAGTA